>PRKT01000200.1:883092-924981 GCA_003671525.1 Saccostrea glomerata
CCCCCTTCCTGGGGTATGCTTTGCACAAAATTTAATTAAAATTGACTAAGCTGGATAGAAGTTGAAAATATGAAAAATTACAGTCAAACAGATTATGAATAACTTTCAGCACATCAGACATGAAGTAGTGATCCTTAAATAAAATACACCTACAAGATGAAGCTATTTTATTCTTTTGAAGTGATATCTAGTATTGTTTCTTTACCTGTATGCCACCTCTATCAGAACAAATTGTTATACATGTATTAACATAACCCTACGACCGAATAGTACCCCAGTATTTACTTTACAATTAATTAAGTTCTGGAACAAACCCTCAGATGCCCTTAAAACAAATGATTCAAAACTGGCAAAGGTAAGCTTTCAAAAATCTCTTATTGTCTGAGACCCCAACCCCCTACCTGGGTTGGGGTCTATGATTCGCCGGCCTTATTTTAACTTTACGCCCTAACTTACGCCTACCAATAAGTAGACGTAAAATTTTGGCCTAAATTTAGTCAGGCGTAACGATACGCTCTTTAATGAAATGCAAATATTCGTGCTAGTCCCTACTTTACGCCGGCGTAGCTCTACGACTGGGCGTAAGACCTTTGATGAAACGGGCCCCAGATGATTCTTTTTAAAATTAAAGTTTAATATAATTTTCGCTAGTAAAATTTAATCATAGATAAATTTATGATTTTAAAAAAATGAAAAAAAAGATTTTAAATATTCCTTTTCTGGTCATTCACTAGTTCGTCTAATTAAAACGAAGCAACAATCATTTTGTTTTCATCTTGAATCAATTAAAGCCATATATGGCGTATGTAAAATGAAAATTATTAGACTAAAATCATAAGAACTTATTATTTGTATCATTACTTTATATAAACATGATAAAGATAGAAATTTTCCGTAAATTACAAAATCTAAGTCAATTGCGTTATAAAGATTTCAAAATTTAATTTGGATTCTCGGAATTTTCTCCGACTTGGAAGAAAATACAAAAGATTTAAATAACACATTACAGAGAAGATAAAATCGTATTATTAGATAAATCGAGGTGTTCTCCGTGCTCCGAATTGTATGAAAAGCTTTAATTTAAATGTATTAACTATATTTCTTTACTTAATTTTGTATTTTTCAAAAATATATTTTTTGATCAGTTACGCCATATATGGCTTTAAAAAAACCACTACATAATTGCATGACACTTATCATTGAGCTGATTGAGTGAATTTATATAATTTAATAATGAGATATCTGTGAGGCATATATGTACATGCAAATATTGCTATATTAAACAAAGGAAAGGGGGGAATTCAAATTAGGAAATAAAAGATCGTTTTTAAGTAAATCAGTCTTATAGTACTGCAAAATGGATGCAGTTGTGGAGATTTATGGATAATATTATAAAAAAAATTAAAAGGAAAAATTGTTCTTCTTTGTATAAGTAGATTAACTCATTCACTGGAGGTCGTGGTGGTGCCGGGATGGATCATTTTCGCTATTGTCTCTTTATTAAATAATTCCTTTTAAATTTGTGGACCAGAGCGGCTGCCATGGTTGGGGAGTGGAGATGTTACCCAACCTGTATAAAATGCAACCAAAACAGTCAAGAATTTAGATTGAGCTTTCCACTAAAATCATGTCTATCCCGGCCACTCATTTTATACTAGGTGTACCTTTGTAGATTTACATATCCATATTTGTAACCCTTAGAAATTTGCAATAATTACTTTAAATTTTAGTTTGAATTTTAATTACTATTATTCTGAACTTGAATACTTCTTTAATTTCTAATGCACTTTAAAATGATTTCCAATCTTTTGCATAATCTTTAATATTATTTGTTGTAGCTAATTTATTCAAATATTTTCGGTCTGGGGCATATTAAAATTATTTTTCTTTTATTTTTCTCCTTTAAAAATAGAAATTTTTGGTTCTAAAACCTGAAAATTTCTGAAAGCTGATACTTTTAGGAATTAAAGTATTTCGTGGGACCGTCCGATTTAAAAGTTTAATTCCTATTGATCAGCCTCTTTGATTACTTTTATCTGTAGAGCTCGCGTTCGTTATCTTTTGTCAGACTATAACTGCAAACTCATAAAATTTGTTTCATTCTTATATTTACTGCAATTTTTATTATGATAAATCCCCCTACTGTCGAAAATCTTGTCCCCAAGATTTGTTTAAAGAAATTATGATACGAAATAATTTGTCTTGCTGCGAATTTCACATAAAACCGAATGTTCAAACTTATATATATTTGGTATCATCGCGCCGACTAAAACTTTATTTGAAATTTGTTAAAAAAAATTACGTATTTTCAGATGGCTTTAACAAAGGAAATACATAGACACATATTACTATATATTATGTAATCTAAATGCACACACAAAGATATAGAATTACAAAATACACTTTCTAAAAAATACATTCTTTAAAGACACGAAAGATACGAAAAACACTATGTACAATTGTCTTGGGTTTTTTTTCTTCTCTTCCTCTGGGCAGTGGTGGCACCTTTTTGTATAAACATACAGTAGTGATAAAAAAAATGTAAAAAAAAAATCTTGATTAACAAAAACAAATGCTTTGCCACTTCATGGAATATATATATATAAACACTTTCATTGTATGGATTGATACACTTTTCACAAAAATATTATTGTCGTTGAATATACCCCTTTTTCACAATTGACAAAAAATATGTTTTTCACAGTACCGCAAGGTCTACACTTTTCCATTTACATGCATAATAATCCTACATCTGACGCATACTCTGCTCTTTTGTCTGCTTTGAAAAAAAAATTTAAAAGTTAAGTCTTTATGAAAGGAGGAATGATTCTCGTAATTATTTCGGAAGAATGGAAATAACTTTATCCCTTCCATTACGACCATTTTCCCTTCAAAATTTTTCTCACCAAACCTCATGTTTGGTTGACAATTATAAAGTCCCGACTTAACCTTTAACCTAAATGAATGGTATAAGGGTTTCCCTTTACTATCTTTCAAGGCCCTTAAAATTACCATTTATAGGTTTTAATTAGATCCTCTCGCAAGAGCTTGTGACTTTACTTTCAACCTAAATGAATGGAAACAGGGTTTTCTTTTACTATCGTTCAAGGCCCTTCCCATTTAGGATTTATTTTTGTAACGTGCTTTACCTACACAAATGGTCAACGGGGTTTCCTTTACTTTTAAGACCCTTCCCATTTATTGGTTTTTTCTCTTGATTTCTTCTCATAAATATAACTTTTAGAACACTTCATCTCTTATTTTGCAAGTCCCTTTATATATGCTTGTAAGCGTCATCAATCTGATTTTCGGGTAATTCATAAAACATTGCCCATGAAAAAAATATTATCAACAATATGACAATATTCTACATACCGTCGTCGTAAAAAAAATTCTTGCAAAACAAAGGTAGGTATTTTGAAAAAAAAAATGCTACATGTATCCTACCTGTACTTAATTTTTTTTTTCAAAGTCTTACTTGTAGGACTCAAAAATTAAATTGTCCAACAACTGGATAATTCGTCTTCACATCGGCACTTGAATTCGAAAGCAGGGGCTCCGGCACAGAATTATAGTCGATCGTTATTTTAAAAATACAAAATTGTTCCTATTTTCGGCCACCAAAGGACTGGATGGTAGTAGTCGTATCGAATGTCCTATTAGCACAAGAGTTTTTAGTTCGTTTCGTTTGTTTCAATGGTCTCGCGGTCGGCACATGTTTGTTAAAACGTGTTAGTCCTAGGTTTGTTCTGCCCAGGGAGTGTCAGGTGTTTTGGCCCGATCGTCTGACGGCTCTGGTCCGTGTCTCGCCTATTTTCAAGTCCTCTGTCCGAAAATCCAGCGGGATTGTGCACTAATCCTCGTCGGGGGGGGGGGTGACTTAGAGAACTGTTAAAGGCTATTTCCATCCTTCTGATTCCATGGTCAAATAAAGGGGTTTCTCCACGGTCTATGATAACCGGGATGACTCAATTTGTTATCCTTTTTTGTTATATAATTCCTTTCGAACTCTCGCTTGGCTTGTGAGGGTACCGGAATGACTCAATTTAGCTATTTCTTTCTTATTATATAATTCCTTTACAATTTGTAATTCCTTTTAAATTTGTAATTCCTTTTAAAGTTGTGGACCAGAGCGGCGGCCATGCTTGGGGAGTGGAGCTGTTACCCAACCTGTATAAAATGCAACCAAGACAGTCAAGATTCAGCTTTCCACTGAAGTCCTGTCTATCCCGGCCAGTCATTTTATACTAGGTGTACCTTTGTCGATTTACATCTCCATATTTGTAAACTCTTTCGAAATTTGCAATAATTACTTTAAATTTTAATTTGAATTTAATTACTATTACTTCTGACCTTGAGTACTTCTTAAATTTCTAATGCATTTTTAAAATAATTTCCAATCTTTGCATAATCTTAAATATAATTTGTTGTAGCTAATTTATTCAAATATCTGACCTCTGGTCACTTCAATACTATTGGTTCCTTCTTCACACTAACCAAATACATCTTTTCATAAACAAGCAAGTAGCAGCTGCATTCCCTTGATCTATTTCGTGGGACCGTCCGATTTAAAAGTTTAATTCCTATTGATCAGCCTCTTTGATTACTTTTATCTGTAGAGCTCGCGTTCGTTATCTTTTGTCAGACTATAACTGCAAACTCATAAAATTTGTTTCATTCTTAATTTACTGCAATTTTTATTATGATAATAATATGAGCATGCTGTCTGGAATATTTCCATATTAGGGAATTTAATAGCAAGAAAGAGTGAAAATACCGGTGGTGCTTTTCATGTATTACATGTGCATTTTAAAATTCCTAATAGCCCAAGGGGATTCCTCAGTGCAGAAAACCATTAGCCCCATCCTCAAAAATGGAAGCCCCGGGTGAAGTGCGATGCTAATTACACACCCATCATGTGAAATAGTTATAGTAGCCCTATATCAATTTCAGTATTGTTTTAAATTAATTAAAACAAATGACAAAAACAATAATTAAAAAAAAATCAAAATAAAGCAGACACTCAGTCAAAATCAAAGACAGAAAGAAGCACTGTTTTGACTGAAAGTTTTTCAGTAATACAATGAATCTCTTAAGTTACATATCAGATGAGATAAACTTACATACAATTATATAGTTGTTGTCATTTATCCCATTTATCATCATCTCAGCTCACATTGCGATTGTAATACTGTTTACATGAACCGATAACCGATACAGCTGATTTATGAACACACGATTGTTAAAATTTTCATTTCCCTTTCCAATATACATTGTCAGAAGATACTTAGTTGGTTATGATATGAAATTAAATAATAAACACTTTCGATTTATTAAAGATTATCAAACAATATACGATCATTTGCTAAATACTCTCGCCCTCAAGAGAGTTAAAAAGACAGAGAAAATTCAAAATACAAACAAGTGCAACTTAGGATTAATTGTTCCGATATATCTATTTTAATTTTTTGCACAATTGTTTTCAAAATTACATTAAAATCTATTTTCCTTAAACAAGAACCCAGCAATGGATAAATAATAATCGAATAAACTTACCTTTTCTCTTGTCAATCACAAAATCTTGTTGACATTAAGTGTTTCCTAGTCGCCATATTTTTTTTCCATGAAAACAAACGTTGTTATGATCAGGATCAACGGAAGTTGAATTTCGGAACTCTCGAGAATTTAGAGTTCCGAATGTAAAACTGAAACAACAAAACACGGTGAGTCCGTGAAAGCAACTATTTTGGACACTTTTTTGGACAAATCGTCGTGTCCAAGTTTTGTTGGGTACTAACCTGCAAATACCCAATTAGGGTGTTTTAAGCATATTCAGCAACACTTCTTATTGGGTATACCCAATAAGCAAAAAGAACCCAATAAGTACAATCTTGGCATGAAAAATACCCAATAAATGCACTCTCGTAAACACGGACAGACAGACAGACGAATGAGTTTTAATGTCCCCTCGCTTTCGCGAAAGCGGGGGACAAAAATATACATTGGTTAAGCTTGATTTTTTAATGCTCAGTATATATACATAAATTTACCTTCTGTCTTTATTGTTTAAGATGTCTAGCCTCCTTTGTCTTCTTCCAGACAGTTAAACTCCAATGTTTACTAAATACACATTGTACCTCCAAACGTTAGAGAGTAGTTCAAGGGAAGTAATTAGGAAGCAAAGAATGCTTCAAAATGTAGAAAAAAGTAATCTTTACTTTTGAATTTCTTTTACATCTTTGAATCTCCCACCAATATTTTACATATTTTGATATAATCAAATATCAGCCTTTCATAATTAATTATTACTAAATTTGTAATCAATGTGCCTTTTTTGTTTTAAGCCTCCAAAAACTCCACTAAACCAATCACATATCTGATATGTTATAATATGTAAAAATGACAATTAACTATTGAGAGATTAAATTAAAGCTACAGATATAATAACTTTAATCTGCAGTATTAAATTTAAATAATGAAAACATATTAAGTTATATCTTTTCATTTCTGGACCCAGTTTTTCCTGATAAGTACATGTTTTTCAAAATTGACGAAATTGAGGAATTTGCACCCCGTTTCTATGGCAACCAAGGGTCTATTTCATAAACCCACTTTAGATTTTACAATTAATGACATAGTTTTTTTCAAATTATTATAAAAAAATTTAAATGTTTTTCTATGCGTGGCCAACCAATTTTGATATTTACAGAGAATTGATATTAATATCTTGCTTAAAAATATACGTTACTGGTAATCTAACAACAAAGCTATATTATAAACGTTAGGAGTTTAACTTTTCTATCGTCAACTTCTCTTACTTATGAAGCAATATACCTTCATCACTTGCATACGGAGTGTACATATACCAGTTGCTTTGATACGCAAGAACATGCTCTACGAATGAACCCACAAGAGCATGCTCTAGGTTTGAACAATTTCTAAAACGAGGTTATATTATTGACAGACAAGTTGATTAAACAAGAATATCGGCAATCATCTTTAAAGTCATAATACTTACAGTTCTATGGTCGAGACAATGCCGTTGTCAGCAAAGACAATTTATCATTGATCAAATGTTGTCTGACTTTTTCGTATTTCGTATTTATTGTTAGTCCATTATTTATACACTGAATTGACGACGGATTTTCCTGTTCATGACATAGAGCAGATGGCGGGTGTGACCGATCGGCAGGGGATGCCCACTTCTCCATAGCACCTGATCCCACCTCTGATGTTTCGGAGGTTCGTGATAGCTCTGCTCCTATTTTATATTGTTTCATAGACTTTAATATTGAATACTGTTCGTTATCTCCATATCCTTCCATTAAGTCTTTACCAAAGACAAAATGAATTTGTATCATACATGTATGTCCTGGAGATATCACCAGCAGATAAAACCTATTTTACAGAAGGTTGGAAGGTTCATTCAGGATTTGGGTCTCAAAACGCATTTTACTTTTTTTCGATTCAAGATCAAATCAATAAAAAGGTGCATCCAAAATTGAATTACTAACATTTGCTAAAGTTATAAAGTGTCAAAACGGTAATTCAATAGAGTTCACGTCTAATGATGTCTGATGCAAAAATAATTCTTGAATCTCCCCTTCCGATTTTGGCATTTATATAAGAGACTAGAGCTGATTTTTTATGAGATGAAAACATCATGGAAATTTCCTGTATTGACCAGATTCATTTGAATGTAGAGTCTGCTGATTTTTCTTTATACTGTATTTGAGTGGGGAGTGAGAAACCTCTAAACTACTTTTTAAGCACCTGTGCTGCTTTACTTCGTCGGAAACAAACGTGTGTGCCTTGTTGGATAGCTATGTATTCTTTGGTACTAAAATCTATATAGGGAATTGTTTAACAAGACCTGGAAGATCTGGAATTCTTTTAAATTAATTGAATTTACTCAAACACGTCTCTTTTTTGCATAGAATATTTAGCAGAATTTAATATTGTTATGCAACTTTAGGAAAAGAAGATGCAAAATTTATTTAAAGTCTACGCATATTTTTTTTAGAATTATAATTATTGGTTTAATGAACATCAGATACACACAGGCACTTGTTTCTGTAATAAATTTTTGACCCATAGTATAATAATAACACAAGGTATCTAGTTCCAATTTACATCGATCACCCCCCCTCCATTAGAATCTCGATCATTTACACTTTCAGAGGAAAGGAACGGGTAAACTGTTTATACCTATGTCTTCTACGATGATTTATCTACACAACCTTATCTGGCATGCTTGTCTTTATTTTCTTTTATCTCCGTAATCAGCGTCAAAACTCTGCTCGCCGAGTGGAAAGTAAAACCGTACCATAGAATTGTATGTTATAGTCTAGGGCAAAGAATTAGACCTCGAATTTGATTGGCTAAAAATCTGTTTCTAAAATTACACCGGAAAAAATCGTAGCGTTTTTATGGAAAATAAGACACTTTGAAATTTTATTACTTCAATGCAATATTTAAAATCTGGGATTGAATTTTTAAACCCACGCATTCTTTAATTTTTCTCTTTGCTCGAGATTAGAACATACAATTATATGGTACAGTTTTACTTTCCACTTGGCGAGCAGAGTTTTGACGCTGATTACGGAGATAAAAGAAAATAAAGACAAGCATGCCAGATATGGTTGTGTAGATAAATTATCGTAGAAGACATAGGTATAAACAGTTTACCCGTGCCTTTCCTCTGAAAGTGTAAATGATCACGATTCTAAGGGAGGGGGATACTCGGTATAAATCGGAGCTAGATACCTTAAAAATATTAATAGATATATTACATAAAGCACATGATACAATAACAATAATAGAAAAGGACATACATGTAATAGCGTATTGTCATAAAGAAGACAGTAAACAAAAATATGATTAGGACAGTAATGAATACTTGATCCTTTGAAAATAAAAACTTACATTTATGATTCGTTGTCATATAGATATACATATGGATATGTTGTATTTTAAACTATGATGTTTGTACAGCATTTAATGTCGCTGGGTAACTAAGGGTCAGCTAAATTGCAATCACGTTATTGTGATATACACGCACGGTCTGGCTAGAAAGATATTTAATGCTTTTCATGATAGGCTTTTACACTATAAATTATAAAACCTTTTACACAAAATAGGATGGAATATGTTATCATATTTCAATTAGATAGATTAAGAACATAGATATATTTTGGAGGAAAATATATTGTATACAACAGGTACAAAATTAGTATACTCAGTAATCTTTTACCACCTTGATAATAACATCAAATGGTTTTAATGGGTTTGCCAAAGTGTTTATGTTTCTTGATACTTCCCCAAACGTAAAAAAGTTTTGGGCGATCCCTTCCCTAGGTTAAAATTCAAGTATTTTTATGGAGGCCTCATCCAAAAAACATATGTCAAAATAGATCAGTAATAGTGACAACTGCTTTTATATAGTTGCACATATATCATTTATTAGGTAGAAGAGTATAAGTCTTTATGTACTGTCCGTAAATCAATTTGATATTGTATTTTGTACAGAGAAGCTTTTTGTATGAAAAGTGGTGTTGGTCAACTATTGATTTTTTTTTTCAATGTTGCCGCATAAAATCGATACATCATAATTCTTTTATGTATCTTTTTCAATGCAACGTATCATATACATGTATGCGCATGAAATTTTAAATAGTTCAAATAAAATGCATATCGATATCATCTGCTTGTAGTGCGGACTAAAACAAGATAAATAATGTTTTTAAATATATTTTTAATGTGTTGACAAGATGAATCTTAAATTTTATTTTTTATCATAATTAAAAATATATTATATATATTGACTCTTTTGATCTACAAACCATACCAAATGAGAGTAATTTGGAACGTTCACCAAATAAAAGGAGTTTTCAAAATTAATACATAGAAAATAGTTTCATTTTTGTTGTCATATTATTGTAAATAAACGATAAATAAGACTAAGTTAAATGATGATCAATCTTATAAATTGTAAAAGCAATACAAGAAAAGAGCATGCATACCACTTGAAACCCCAAACTTTGAAACGCGATTGATGAGAATTTATTGAACATCCTTTCAAGGCGGGTCGCTCCCACTTTGGGCCCAGGGTATTTTTTATGAGCTAAACGGAGAATTTCGAGAGATCACGAAATATTTGTAATACGTGTAGCTACATTCATATAGAACTTCTTCTTTCGATATATACCTCCGGACCTTTTCGACTTAACTCCCATCAATTACCATTCAATGAAATATTTCTGATAAAATTTTATACCAACCATTCGAAAAATTACCTTAAACGATCATCTTACAAAATTTACTCTTCTCTCTTTCTTTATCTTAAATTAATAAAATAGTTTACGTCATAAAATTTCTATGTGTTATCCATATGTAATTGATGAGAAAAAATCCGAAAAGGCCATTGGGTCTATGTATATAAAGAAAATTAATTCCAATCGTTATCTGTATACTTATGTCATATTAGGAATATTTAATCTTAAAACTTGAAATACGATTTCAATAAAAAGTGGTTTTGAATAAGTTAAAAAAAAGCTTAGCATCCACTTTGCGTTATAAAGTTTTTTTGTGTTTCCCTCAAAGTGTTTTTTTTTAATAGACAAAAGGTTTTACTCGTTTGCTTTGAATTTATAAGAACGCCACTTCTTTTATTTTTGTCAATGGCCTTAGTTTAAATAAAATATTTAAAGAATATTTTCCTAATTATAATAGTGAAATGTTGATACACATATTACTTACATCAATCCGGCAAACCAGATATATGTTGAAATTAATATGATCAGGGACATATCTATACTTATACCTCTTACAAAGAGCAAGTAAACAGATCTTAAATACCTTGTTTTGTGATCATAGCAAAGACTTTAAAACATTGACAAGGTAAGTATAAATGTGTTTTTTTGTCTGTCTTTAGAATTGAAAGTGAAAATGAAAATACTTCTTTCTTGTTAAAAAGTTTTGTTTGTATATGCTAAGATGTTGTACAAGATTTCTTTCAGAATATAACTTCGTCAAAGATATACATGCAAGGTCAAAAAACAGAATAAGTTATGTATGATATAAAAAATATAGTACACCAGAAATATTGTAATTATTAACTGCTAACAGAATACAATATAAAATCGCTGATACACCATTTTGATATAAAAATCCTCTACTAGCTCTGTGACAAGATTAATCATATATATCAACTCATTTGTCAGCACTCGATATTTTCATGTTAAAAAAAACACAGTTTCTTGTATACCTAAGATATATGACGATTTCTTCAGGAGGTAGGTAAGTTATCAAGTCACCAGTTGTAATACTATACAGCTTTACATTGATGTTATCTTGATGATGTTTTCAACGATTTAATAAACATCCTCGATTCAATTGAGAAATTACTCTTCAATGAAATATTTGTGATGAAACCTATACCAATCATTTGCACACTTACCTTAAAAGATCGTCTTACAAAATTTACTCTTCTCTCTCTCTCTCTCTATTTCTCTTGAATTCATAGAATAGATTACGTCAATAGATTTCTATATGTTATCCATATGTTATTGATAAGAAAAATTCCGAGAAGGCCATTGGGTCTATGTATATCAAGAAAATTAATTCCAATCGATATCCTTTTACTTATGTCATATTAGGAATATATAATCCTAAAACTTGAAATACGATTTAAATTAAAAGTGGTTTTGAATAGTTTTTAAAAAAAGCTTAATATCCACTTTGCGTTATCAATTTTTTCTTCTTGTGTTGTCCTTCAAAACGTGTTTCTTTAAAAAAAATAGACATATAATTAGACTCGTTTGGTTTGAATTTATAAGACCACCACTTTTTTTTGTTTTTGTCAATGGCCGTAAGTTTATTTTAAATATTTAAAGAATATTTTTCTTATTCTGACAGTGGATTGTCGAAACAGATATCACTTACATCAATCCGGCGAAAAAATATATACTGAAATTATTATGATCACGGACACATTTATACTTATACTTTTTTACAAACAACAAGTAAACAGATTTTAAATACCTTGTTTTGTGATCATAGCAAAGACTTTAAAACTTTGACAAGGTAAATATAAACGCCTTTTATTGCCTGTCTTTAGAATTGAAAGTGAAAATGAAAATACTTCTTATTAAAAAGTTTTGTTTATATATGCTAAGATGTTGCACAAAATTTCTTTCAAAATATATCTTTGTCAAAGATAAGAATTAGTTATGTACAATATATAAAATATAATACACCTAAAATATTGTAATAATTAACTACTAAAAGAATAAAATAGGAAATCTTTCATACACGTACCATTTTGATGTAAAAATCTTCTGTGACAAGATAACTCTTATATATCAACTCATTTGTCAGTATTCGATATCATCGTGTTTAAAAAAAAAACAGTTTATTGTGTGCTTAACATATATGATGATTTAGTCTGTTTAGGAGTCATCAAGACACCAAAAGTAATAAACACAACTATATACTTATATTATCTTGATAATGCTTTCAACGATTCAATAAATATATTTCGACTGGATTTTTTTTAGATTTAAAACTAACGCATAGTGTTCAGACTCAAAAATTTTGAATTAATACTAACTTGGAGCAGAGCAAATATTGCCCTGTAAAACATGAGTGGTAGGATCAAGTGCCATTAAGGAGTAAACGGCTCGTGTTGTATGGTCACAGTCGCCCGCAATGTATGATAGGGCAAAGAGAAAATCTTTCGATAATTCAGTGTGAAATAATGGTCTATCAATTTGCTTGAAAACTAACGTCAACATTCTATTTAATGACAAATTTTATCTCTTGAAAATGTTATTGTACCACCATTAATCTGCAAAATGTTGACTTTAACAGCAAAAAATATTATTCATTTACCATCGATACATTTGACAATAGGAAGTCTCGTTTATAAATATCTGGTATGTACTAATCCGAGATTCCTCAGACTCTTACCCCTGTTTTTCAAAATGCTCATCCTTTTATCACACACGTATATGTCGTACTGTGTGTGAGATACGTAGTATTGTTTGATGAATACATATCACTGTAAATCTACATGTATTTAATAGAAAGTTCAGGTAAATACGTAAGGAGGATAACTCCACTATAAGTTATATGATACACTGATAGGAGTTATTTTTCTTGTGGTTAATACTGTATAGATGAGTACAATTCTAGCGATTAAATTTTTAGCTTAACGCTAAAACAAGCTAAACTAAGCACCCCGCTAAAAAAAACGGTATATTGTGACATGCGCAGGAGAGAGTCAAAGCGAGAGCATATTGAAAAGGGGGAATTCAGTGACACCAGCTGGTATCGCGACTCTTTCTACCTTTTACAACTTTATTTCGTAGATCTAACTTCCACGACGCGAGAAAACAGTAAAGGATGATTCTTCTACAACTTGATCATCATTAAACGAATGTTACCGCCATCTTTACGGCCCTCTCGCCGACATTCACGTATGGTGCTTTATTTGACGGCGATGTGACATTTAATTTGCGAAGTCATCTTTTAATGATGATAAAGTTGTAGAAGAATCAAACCATTACTGATTTCTCGCATCTTAGATGTTAGATTTGCGAAAAATGTTGTAAAGGTAGGCAAAATTGCGACACCAAGTGGTGTCGCTGAATTCCCACTTTTCAATGTGGCCTCCGCTTTGACTTAGAGTGAGAGGAATCTCGGATTTGTACGTACATGTGCATCATGCTTTTGGAAATTGATCAAATCTGAGTCGAACACCACATCCAAATGATAAATGGTACGTTGCTACACAGAAAAGGGACGGTGATAAAGAAAAGTTGACACTTTTTTTTTACAAAAATCTTATATAATTACAAGCTTTTTTGAAAACCTAAAATTCGTTTTTTTTTTTAATATTTGATCTGGTGATAATAACGTATTTTTAAAAGTGGGTTAAGGTAGGGGGTTCCTTTATATTTTATGGTTTTGCTTATGTGTATGCATGTTAAATATCTTAATGTGTTTTCTTGCCTGTACTAAAAACATTTTTTCTATCATTTGAAGATTTCAAGTAGTTTCAAATTGTTTTCATGTATTAATGTTTCATTTCATCAACAATATTCAAAAGATTTCGATAGTTTTATCGCACATGTAATACATGGTAATAGAAAAAGGGAGACATATAGGAGGATGTGCTCCAATAATTATGCCGAAAAAACATTAAGAGAGGTTGAGATGTCAAACGTGTAAAACGTGTACGTGTATGGGTACGTCTAGTAGGGGAATACCCTAAAATCCGTGTGTATTAGATCATCAGTTTTAGTGACGTCAAGATTGCTACTCATTCTTAGAATTTGCAGAATGACACCCACACGCACTTGAAAACTTGTAGTTTTAATAATGAAAATTAGTCAATTTTTATATGGGAAATACAGGTAGTAGTTGTTAACTATCATGGAGGATATTTAGTTTCACAAGCACATATTTTCATAATTTTTTGTTTACTTACTCATATCAAACTGACGTCACAAAACTTTAAAATAGCAAAACAAATACAGCGATCGCGGTGTACACGTACTGTTATACATCATTAAATACTCAACAGACAAATTACAAAAACGTGTACGGAAAGGTCAAAGTATAGGCACACGTACACATACACGTTTAAGATCTCAACCTCTCTACTGTATGTTTGTGCCCCCTTAACAACAATGTCTTATAATCTATTCTTGTGTTGCTTGTTAAGGAATTCTCGGTAGTTAATACATGTAGACTGAAATATGTGTGATGTGCCCAAAACTGAAATGGCTTCCTACTACCTCTGATACATATTTTTTTCGCTTACAATCTACAGCAAAGATTGTTAGAGTTTAAGTTAAATAATTCAGCATTGTTCCTTTTTTTTAATTAAAAAATCTTGAAAACTCGACAAAGCACCGTATTTAATGATGACTTTCGTAGTTGGAGTCATGAAAAATAGCAGTTTTTCTTTATTTTTATAAATAAATCTACCATTTAAAATACATATACACGTATTCACCCCTTGCAATATCTATAGTATATTACAAAGCTATCTTTATTTGCTTTGGTGTTTAGATAAAATGCTTAAATAGGTGCCCAATAATTCATAGATAAGGCGAACAATTCAAATGCTTACTCGCTATATTTAAAGTTACGTAAGGATATGCCATTATAATTATTTCTTTTAAAAATATATGTGCTAACGTATTGCTTGTTTTTACTGCTAGGATCCTTTAATACTCTGAAAAGGTAAATATTATAATGTTCTTCATAAATATACAGAAATCATTTACATGTTGGTGGGATACATGTAAATACTGTAAATTGGCAAATATTCACGATGGTTTTAATTTCGCTATGTTCGCGATTTATTAATTTTCCGCGAAATTAAACCCATCGTGAATGTTATTATTAGTTTTTAATAATGTTAAATTACGTATAGGAAATTTTGAATTTATTCTTGCAGCGTGAAATTAAAACCATCGCAAATGGTACTTTTTGAGATATCGTGAAATTTTAGCACCGTGGAATTAAAACAATTTACAGTAGGTTGACAAATGTTATTATCGTCCCCAACTTTGGAAAAAAAATCATTAAATCTCATTCGTCGGTCTGTCTGTCAGTCAGTCTGTCTGTCTATCACAAAAACTCAAATCCTTTTCATGAGAAGAGATAGGACTTTCTTATTTCACATGTGTTTTATCTTTGACAAGCCTTTCTAAGAATATTTACTATTCAGAGTTTTGGCCCTCTAATCTTGACCTTTTAAAGTTGACGTATATACTTTTCGAAAAATTGAATATTTCAATTAGAAATAACTTTTTAAAGAGAAGATTGGGATTTCATATTGCACATGTGTATTACTTGTAACAAGGCCTTTCTAAAGACACAATATTTTTTTAACCCCGTGACCTTTGCCTTGAAGTTTGGCCTTCTCTTCAACAATGTTATTTTCCTTTATGACTATCATAGAAAAGAGATAAGGCTTTCATATTTGATACATGTATTAGTATGTACATTTGCCTTTAAAAAGATGTTTCCAATCATGCTATAAATTTCTCTTTGACCTTCTTGTTTAACTTATTCTAAAAAAAAATGTTGCTGACATTTGCATGACCCATGATAGGGCGTACATCTAAGACATGATATGCCATAAATTAGGGTACCCGATTCACTAAGAAACGGAAAACGAGCGGCCACAAATCTTTGATTTCGCTTGTTTGTTGAACATTTACCTTTTTATAATTATTTTTCTCGATAAAGAAAACGAAACAAAGGAAACACAATATGAAGAGTAGACAAAATCCGATATCACTTAGAAGGATACACTTCTGAGCACCAGAGTATTTTCATTTAGATTATCTTCATATATGTACAATGCTCTGTTAACGGTATTTATTGCATACTTAGTAATAAATACAGGATTTTTGCATATTTTTGATATGGCTGACGTCACAATAGCTTTATTAGCCCTACAGGGCTTATATGGATTTGCGGGGCTGATATAGGTTATCAGCCCTGCAGGGCTGATACGGATCAATATCACACCCCTAGTAAATTAACCTAAAAACAGTACTTGTGATCATACACATATTTTGGGGGTCACATAATTCTCTTAAGCTTTGTTTTAAATTTTTGAATGTAATGATAATCTACCTAATAATTAAATAATAGATTATTTTAAAATTACAAATTGGCGACATTTGAAATAGAAGTACATGCAGAAACAAGCCGAAACTGTATGAGACAATAGACTGTGTACATTTTAAGACGTCTGTGCATGATTATTTACTAATTTTCTTCTCAACATAATGTGTTCTGTAATTCATCACTAAGTATGTTATAAATATAATAAAACATACCCCTTTCCACCTAACATCCTGTATCAGCCCTTCGGCCCTTTGTCTGGTATTGGAGTCTCGAACTGATACAGGATGTGATATTGAAAAGGGTATGTATTATTCTCTATATAACTTATAAAACCTGATCATCATTGTACTCCCTAAATAATTCATATACAATATTATTGCAATTTATCCCCCCCCCCCCCCAAAAAAAAAACTGTTTTGAATAGTTATAAAAATTCCTAAGACTATTTGGATAAGCTTATTTATATTGCAAATTTAATGCGTGTGTGGAGAATTGACAGGGAATGTTTACTCTCTTTTAGCCCCGGTTTTCATGTTTTGTATTTCATACTCAAGACACATCTGTTGTTCTAAGAAAGAACATAATTTTTAAATTAATTAAGATAAAGAGATAAAGATACATGCTTCAGCAATTCAAATGTCTTGTTGAGGTAGTGAAACTTGATTCAAAGCAATCCTTATTCATTTAAGGAAGTACATGAACGAAAGAACTTGATAAAACAAGCTTTTGAACTTGAAAATCTGATTTTTTAATATTGATTAAAAACGGTTAATAGCAATGACTTTTCAATTTTTTCAATTCTGTATATGTTTTTCCATCTGGGATTCTTTTATCCTTACTGTCTTTTTCAGCAAATTAGCACAAATGCTGGTGCGGATTTTGAATTTGATCAATTTTTTCTTTCCTCCAAATACGTTTCGTCACTCAAAAGATAATATGTATTGATATCTGCATGGCTACACTGATTTTTTTTAATCTCAGTACAATGTCTGTAAAGTGCTCTGTATGATAATACACGTTTTTACTACAAGTCTGTGACGTTTGATAGATGTGTAAGTAAACAAAACGGAAGTTTTGCTATTGTAAGTAATAACTCCTTATCTTGTATTGCTGCAATCTGTTTAAGTCTAAAATTTGGATGGTTTGTTGTATGCTGTTAAATGTCCTGTTTTAGAATGTTTCACTTCTTTAGATAAGTCACCTGTCCTAGGTGAAGTGCTACAAATACTGGCGATAAAATACTTGGTGATAAAATTCAAAATACATGGTGATAAAATTCAAGATGTCTTTAAGCTAAAATAGGTAGATTTGAAATTAAAAAGGTAATGATACCCTGAACGTCCATAATGCAGTTAGAGAGAAAGGAAAGAGTTGCGCCTAAGCAATTAGCTGTGACTTTCACGCTTCCGAATAAAATTTTTAGATATGTGAAATAAAGTGTTAGCTATTTGCTATTGTATGTAATTATTTATCTTATCTTGTATTGTTTCGTCAATAGAAGAATTTATATCACTACTTCAGCAGGTTTGAACAAATATTTTTTTTTTATTAGAATAAAATGTAACAGGTGTGTCTTGCTGAAATCTAACTCTAAAATTTGGATGGTTTGTTGTATACTGTTAAATTTCCTGTTCGAAAATTTTTCTATTATTTAGATAAGTCACCTGTCATAGGTGAAGTGCTACATGTACAAATACTGGCCTATTGGAATAGGATGAAACCCAGGACCACGGAGCAGTCAAGACCTTAGGTTATAACGTTCAATCAAGAAAAAAAGTGTTCATGCATATTTTACAAGGAGTTGTCGAATGTGCAATTGAACATGATCCTTGATTACATGTAATCTAATATTGAAAAACAAAATTCTGCAATCTTCTGCGGAAGGGGCATACTACATTCACATTTAACTTGTGCATTTTTTCTTCCAATAAAATAGAATAAATTTTATTTTACCGTAACCTACTTTTTTAATGACATTCTCCGTGGCTTTAAGATGAATCAACTGAAAACGTTTGATGCTTTCTTAACCAATAAGTCCTAAAATATATAGATATAACATTTTAAAGAAGGTCTACTTGATCTACTGTTTGGTCAACACTGTCCATGGACCTAGTATATATTAGCTGACAAAGCTGGATAATTTCAAGCCGTTTAGGCCGTGAAATAGTTAAAAATACCAGTAAAAATTTCAAATAAAGGTAACCGTAGCCTACTTTATGGATGACACATTTCGAATACCAACGATGCATTAATTGACAAAGTTTGTTGATTCAAGTACAACTAGTGACGAAAATATTTAAACATAATCATAAAGTTTCAAAAGTAGGCCAAATGATGGTAATTTGAAAAGTTCAGCAAATAAAACGAGTTTTCAAAATTGACACATAGAACATGATTATATTTTTGTTGTAATTTAATTGTAAATAAACGATAAATAACACTGTGTTAGATTACAAGAATTATCAATCTTATAGATTTTAAAAGCAATACAAGAAAAGAATATGCACATAACTTGGAATTGGAACACCAAACTCTGGAACACGATTTATGAGAAATGATCGAGCACCCTTTACAGGCGGGTCACTCCCACTTCGGGTCCTGGGTATTTCTTATGAGATAAACGGAGATGTTCGAGAGATCACGAAATATCTGTTACATGTATACATTTAGCTACATTTACGGGATTGTTCGAAAAGTTCGTGGACGATGTCAATCTTATGCGTACAGTTACCCATTTTATCGACCAGGCCATCCACATAATATCTCAAATATGGTACCAGCCTGGAGTTGGACTTTTGGGAGAAGCACTGAATTTTACTGTTATCGGTGTACTTGTTATTTTAACCTTTATTTAGTAAGGAGGGATAGTATTGATAGTAGATAAGAAAACCGTCCTAGGGGTATGGTGATAAGGACATAAATATAATAAGAATGTGAGTAGAGTTTCGGGTGGTGGTAGTGGAATTTCAAGATTTTTTCGTAATTTTAGAAAAGTACAAGGGGAAAATTATAACGCTGCCAACAATCTGAGATTATAATGTACTATATGTTCTTTAGAATTTAAGTTTTTATGTTTGACGCCTTTTTAATTTTCCCGATAAAGTGTTGTACAGAATTAAATACTTTTATCATTAACATAAACACGTGCTTTCTTTATGAGAAAGGCTTAAAACAGGCATCAATGTTTTTGTTTGATAGAATTATCATAATTTTGAATGGATTGATGAATTTATTTTCAGATGCTTAAGGCAATGGTGTTTGAAAATTTTGTACATTTTAAAGACAGATTTAGTCTTGACTTCTCAAAACACAAAGATAAGCCATACTTTTTTATTGGAGCAAGCTCAACTGGTAAAACAGCTGTTCTGGAACTCATCAGAAGATGTATGAAGTGGAAACTCAACACGTCATTGACAAATCGATTTGATGTCACCAAAACGGCATATGCTTTCTGTCAATTTGAAGTAAGCGATGAAGAAAGTATATTTGGACCTGATATCTTAACTGGGTATATAATTGAAGGTATAAATAATAGGACAAAAGAAGATATGACAACATCCCCACAAGAGGAAAATTTGCAGAGGGTAGAAGGAGCTACAGAGCTAGATGCTAGAGAGGACAAAATCGAGATAAAAGATAGTAAGAAAAACGCGTCATAGTTAATCTACTTCAGAAATTACATTGCAAAAAGTAATTACTGTCTAATAGCTATGGCATATGTTCAATAGAAAATCAACAGAACATTAAACATGACGTTTACGTGTAACAATTACATGATTTTGTTAAGTTTTTGTTATCATTACTTGGGTATTTAATTAATCTTCTTTGAGTTCCAGTATATATAAAAGTTTCTTAACCACACAATCAGAATGATTGATTTCTTTTGCCTTTAAAATCATTTATTTTAACAATTGATGTTCTATTGTCATTTTTAATTCCTTAAAGGAATGGAAACGTCTTCACGAAAGTTCAAAAGTTCAAACAGCGAAGAGGAAAATAATCAGGATGAAGAGAGAGAGGAATCCAATGAAGAAAATACAGATGAGGTAGACATTTCTGAGGGAGATATCATCGTTCACAAAATCATCATCTACAAGTCCGTCGGAGGTGATGTGAGAGTTCGAAGTAAAACATTTTTTAAACACGGAGAAAATGTCATTGACTCGAAGAAAAATGTTAGGGTCCCTTTTGACGGAAAACTTAAAATTTTAAGGGATGCTGAAAAATTGCAGTTGGTTGGACTTGAGATTAATCTAGAATTCATTGAAGACCTTGTGGAGAAGATAAAGAAAAAACAGTCAATAGGACAAACATATAAACGTTATCCAAAGCTTTGGGACAAAATTAGCGAAACATATGTAGGTATTCTGTCCATGAGAGGAGTTGGATCATTTCAGTGGACAAGAAGCAAATTTATAGCTGAAGAGTACAGAGAAAAAAATTACACAGAGGTCTGTGAACAAACTGAGATCATTAATGAGCTTTTAGATAGTCCATCCATTGATATTGACGACGAAAAAGAAGCCTTTCGGTTCATAACAAGTCCAAGTTCCCCTGAGTTTGTTAAAAAAGGAGAGGAGATTTTAATAAAGCACGCTGATAACAAAGAATTTCCTTTGTTAAAAGCATCAGTTGGGGTTGTTGAGGCCAAGCAGTTTTCGCTTGTAATCTCAGACAAAAGATTCAAGACAATATGTTACGAGGAGCCAGACAGAGGGATGCATCCTCAAATGATAGAGCGCATGAAAGAGGTTCTGCACCAGAAGTGTGAAGGCAAAACTGTGATTATTGTTACTCACAGCCCAGCATTTATTGATTCTATATCCATAAAGAATACGTTCGTCTTCTATAGAAAAAGGAATTGTGAAAACAATGAATTCGGATTAACTTCACTTGTCAATAAAGATATCTCTGCAAAAGTTTCACAGACATCTGACGACGAAGATTTGAAGAAACTTTTATTTTCATCAAGAGTTCTGCTTGTAGAGGGTAAATCTGACAAAATTGTGATTGACTCAATTTTTAGACAAACGTCTGCGAATCAAGAAGCACGAAAGAAAGCTTACAAAGCCTTAAGCCATCAGATTATTCAACTCGGTGGAAGTAAGAACGCTTTAGATGTTCGTGATGTTTGCAAAGAAATACATCTACCATGTAGTATTCTTCGAGATCGTGACACACGAGTTGATGTGTATGGTGATCTTATTGAAGGCGTAAAAGAATTTCAAGGTTTTGATGAATTTAAAGAACGTTCCATAGGTGAGTTCATGGCAGATGAAAAAGGATTCAAAAAATTATGTGAAGATTTAGAGAAAAAGGATGAATTTATATGGAAACATGGTGACCTAGAGGATTTTCTTTTAAGCGAAAAACTCTATCGTCCACAAATATTGCATACCTTGGAAGAAAAGGAAAAAGAAAGCAGCAGAAGAAAAGACATAAAGATTGCTATAAAAGGAAAATTAAAAAAAGGACTTTCTCAAGAAAAATCTGAAGAACTAGGGAATATCCTAAGTAAATTTAATGAAACGGACAGACTTTTAAATTTTTTAGAAAGATAAATATTATACGGTCAAGACCTATCATTGGTTTTCGCAAATGTGTTTTTTGTGTTAATTTAATGCATATTAATATAATAGTCTTAGACATATAGTGATTAATATATACCTTGATCAAAATATTTAATCACTTTGATATATATTAGTGGTCATCTGTGGCCATAGAAAATGAATGGTATATTTCTTGCACAAACCATGCATTGAGCAAATTGTAGCACTGCACGTGAAAACAGGATCAAAGTTATAAAATGCAATTGGGAGAATACATGTGACTGCATCTCTTTTTCTCTTTGTCTCTCTATCTCCTTCAGGGTGAATGTGAGAGTAGGAGGGTGTAAGAGTCCATTTTGTGTTTATTAAGCAAAAGTATTAAAGTAATAATTTTGTAGGTTATACATGTACGATTTGTATGCAATACTTCTCGGTTTCTTTCACATGTACGTACTGTCCTTCATAAATGAACACAACAGTATTTATAATTTTGATAACTATTAACATTCATAAAAGTTATTTTAATATTTGTGAATCTTCAACTATTTATAAATATATTTTTATGATAAAAAAAATCGTGTATCAATTACAAGTAGAACTTTATATGCAGTATATACAATAAACCTTCTCTGGAGAGATGATTACTAAATGCTTATCATTTGATTTTTAAATATAATTTGTTTATTCATTTAATCTTATCTGAGCTCAAAGCCAAAATAGAGCTATTCTGATCACCATTTATCCGTCTGTTCGTCACTTTTCATATCTTTATCTTCTCAAAAACCACAAGGTCAATTTAACCATTGCTGGTACAAAACATCCTCGGGAGAAGGGAAATTTAAATTATTAATATGATTGGCCAATTCCCTTCCAAGAGCAGATAAACAATAAAAAAAAATATGTTGGGGTCATTAACAGATCTTCCTTTCAAGAACAACTGGACCAGAACAGCTAAAACTTGGAGCATCCTTGGGTTATGTAGATTCTGAAGTGTTTAAAACATAACCCCCCTTGGAGGGGTAGGGCTATAATAAGGAATTCAAGTTTTTCAATGAAATACATAGGAGAAATCTTCTTCTCTGTAACGAGTGGGCCGGAATATCTTAAACTTAAAAGGTATCAAGGTGGCATGACAGATTATAAAATGTTAAAACCATGGCCCCAAGAGGTACATGTAGATGGGTCCGAAAAGGGGAGTCCAATACATCAAAATATATAGAAAAAATGTTTTAAAATCTTCTTTTCAAGAACTACTGGGTCAGAAAAATGGAAACATATATGTAAACATTTTGGGATAGTGTAAATTCTAAATTGTTCAGATAATAACTCCGGGGTATGGTTGGACCACAGTAGGGAATCCAATTCAAGTCCAAGCAATTCAAGTTTTCCAATGAATTATATATAGTGAAAAATCTTCTCAAGAACCACTGAACAAAAAGAGTTAAAGCTTATACGGAAGCACCAAGGAGTAGTGTAAATTCAATATTGTTCAACTCATGACCCTCAGGGGTGAGGTAGTGCCACAAAAGGAAAGTTTCACATGATAATAATATGAAGAAATCTCCAAAACTCTTATCATTTACATGTACCTCTTAGCCAGAAAAGCTAAAACGTAAGTATGCATTCTAAGTTGTTCAACTCATGGCCCACAGTGATAGAGTTGAGCAACAACAGGTTATCAAAGTTTGTCAATGAAACATCCAAGAAAAATCATTAAAAATCTTCTTCTCAAGAACCTCTGGGTCAAAAGAACTTAAACTTACGTGGAAAAATCCTGGGGTTGTGTATATTCTAAATTGCTCAAATCAAGACCCCCTGCCACATTGAGTATTACAAAACGGAAATCTAGTGAAAAACCGCAGGGTCAAAGTTACACAGATGAGCGTTGTGGTCAATGAGCCTCTTGTTTTCACTATCATGATATTGAAGAAAGAGACAACAAAGTCTAAGCATCTTCTTTTTCTTTCGTTTTGATGTCGACCTTCACGTTATGTCTTTATAATTGACCATTCGTCTCTGATGTTTTAAATTGCATCGTCATGCCCATTAGAACCTCTGGGACACCGTATATATCTGCCCTCAATATTTAATTTTGCCGATATTTCATGTGCATATAAGATTGTGTTAGAAAACGTAGTAATTCCCTTTCATAATCTGCCATGAATTCTTTTTGATTTTTAGTTTGGTAACCCCCTCCTTTCCTTAACATAAAATGGTTGATAGTTACCCCACCCCCCACCCTCTTTCCCAATGTAATTGCTCCCTATGGGTTTAATGCTTCCTTTTGGCTTGATTCATAAAAACATACCTTTAATATGTCAGAATCATTCAACAAAAATGTCCCTTTTAAAAAGTTGTAGATATGCAATAACACAGGGAGAATAGTACGTAAATCAACTCGACTACATTGTACAAAAATAGTTTCATATGCAAAGTGTGTTGGTAAAATATTGTTCTGCATTAAATGGATACAACTTAAAAATACTTTCCCCCTTTTTTTCCATGAGTAATATCATATAAAGACATGAGATATAAAAATATCTAATAACAAACATATCCATTTCATTTGCATGTAACGCAGACAAAAGAAGGTTTGTAAATATTGTTTTGGCATATATTCTTTAAATTCCAAGTATCATGTTTAAGCATAAGATAGTATATATTATTTAAAATAACAAACTATTGATTTCATGTGTATGTAGCGCGGACAATAGGAAAGTAAATACATTGTTTTTAGTATATGCAAAGGTTGTTCAAGAACACTGCAAGCTTTTTAAATATTTTAAAAACTAATATTATTTTAGAACATTGTTGGAAAATAATACCTTCTGTATTTTGAAAAAAAGTTTTAAGGTTATATGTTATATTCAAATAAAAAACAGCAGCGTTAAAAGGGAAGCTACAGGAATAATATAGAAAAATAAATCTCGTTTTGGTATTCAAAATAAATAAAAAAAAAAAATAAAGATCGATGTTTTTCTAAATAGACCTAGAAGTTGTTTGATCTTGAAAGTTCGCATCGCTCCGAGATTTGAATGTTTACATTTATGTTTAGCAGTCCGTTTTAGGAAGTATCTGTTTATAATGAAAGAAAAATGATCGCTGTAGAGAATAGGAGAATTATCTTACTATTTCATAAGTTCTTAAACCATTTGAAGTCAAAAAATGGTGGTATCGCCTGTTTTAGTTTTATAAATCAATAGGAATTTTGGGTTCAAAAAGTATGTGCTTCTTTAGGCTAATTATAGTATTTAAAACATTTTTCACATCTAAAGAGGATCTGTTGTACATCTGTTAATTGTAAAATATATCCATATATTTTTTCAATTATTTTATCTTTTTTACCGCTATTAACTTAGAAATATCCCGATCCAGTTGGACCGTGATGGAAATATGTCGGCAAAATATAATCTAGCCGTGTAATTTGGTTGTGCTGTGACCTCTTATAGCCAAATAAGTTAATACAGAATTGAACATATTTTCTCTTCAATACGTTTATTCTAAAAAATACATATTTGAAAAATTTTAATGTAAATTTTGAAAGTTTAATACAGTGTGTCAAAACAGAAAAATAATATATATGTACACAATGCACTACATAAAACAAGAATAAAAACAACAAAAAAATCATTGAAACGTATTGTTGCAAACACAAAATGAAACACAAATTTATATAGCTGCAGAACTGTATATATCTTTTTGCTTGAGAAAATCCGGACAGATAAAGCAGAAAGCTATGTGGTTCAAGCGTTGTAAAAATCTTCGATTTACGCCGCCGATTTTTCTGTCGCTTACTTGGGTATATTTCCTGTAGTTTATGCTTTCTCTGGCTTTTAGAATGTTATTCATTGATAAATCCAATATTTAACTCTTATTTTTGATACTTTCTTTACCTTTTAACGGTCCGAACGTGTCCATTTTTTATGCTGGAAAAAGTAAAAAGTACAAGAAATTCAACCCAAAGCGAGACACAAAAAAACAAACAAAACAAAACAAAACAAAATAAGACATAGGCGAAAATTAAATGTATTTATAACATGTATAATGCTTGGATCGTTAGCTCTCTGTTTTATCTGTCCGAACTTTCTCAAGCAGAGAGCTACAGTTCTGCAGCTAAACTATATTTGAATAGTTACCATATCAACACGAACACAATTATGGCAGTAGTTCACACAAAACTTGACATTAAAATTATAAAAACGGTAAATGACATGTAACAGAAATAAACGAATGTAAAACAAATTTATAAGCATAGATCTATACACATTTCATCTTACATTGATCAAATAAACAACAGCATTGATCAATTAGTATTTAAAACCAGTACCAAACAATTTTTTCACATAACAAGCTATGAAATATCAACAGTATCGTTTATGCTTGATTGATTATATATTGTTTTATGTTTCATCCTAAAATCAATCACTCATTTAAATTTGGCTCCAAATACTTGTACCAATTAAGGGCTCAATTAAGATATTTATTTTGCACTGATGACATCACGGATTGATGGATCATTATCTTAAACGCCTACCGGGATCTCGATTTTTTAGGTCTCATCCGAAAGAACCTCAGTTCACTTTTATTTCAAAGGTGCCAAGAGCATGAAGAAAGAACAGTTGTTTCTTTATTTATGAAAATAAATAACAAAGTAGAAAATAATATTGTTCGGAAAATTTTTACAAAACTAGTTGAAAAAGACATTCTTGAAATATTACTTGTCGTACATATTATATATCAAATTTAAATACAATCAATATGAAATTTAAGGGTTATATCACGCATACTATTTAAGGGTTGGAGAGGGCTAGCATATTCGAATAAAGATCAACTTAAAGAACTGCACGCCGCCTCCACCAAAGCTTATCCACCATACGAAAAGTACTCAGAAAGATTTATTACATCTTAGATTTAGTTGAAGGTTTTAGTTTTTCTTAATACATATATTTACATTTGCAAATGTTTTCCTTTATATAACACTACTGAAAGGAATGCGTATCTATAACTGTATAAATACAGGTTTTGGGTCAAGAGGTCATAGATGTGCGTTTGGATAATCGTTTGACGTAATTTCTCAGTGACGTCATAAAGGGTTGACGCGCGATCAGTGGATTACAATACTTGCCGTTGGGTTTGAAAAATAATGCATTTCACACGTTAAAAGTCATAATCAGACAAATATAAAGTATTAAAAAGTCACAAATGTAAATATAAGTAATAAGGTATAATTTTAAAACATCTATCGGGCTATAAATACGGGTTGGTACGAGATTAAATTCATCATAAAGCCCTTCGGGCTTTATGGAATTTAATCTCGTGACCAACCCGTATTTATATCGCGATAGATGTTTAAAAATGATACCTTATTTCTTAAATAAATTTTAAAAAACGCGTACATAAATCAACAAATGTATTGTTTGATATAGGTGTATTTAATTTTTTAACCAACAATATAGTAGATTTTGATTCGAACTGGCTGAAAAAGGAGATCTATGAACATGTCTGTGAACGGTGTGACGTATTATTATTTTATTACTCGCGATGAAACCATTTTTTTTTCTTCATGTATTTGTGATCATTATTATGTTTTATTTTGTTAAAAAAGATCTGGTTCAAACAAATAGAGGATACATGTACATGTACAATTCGTCACAATATGAAAAAAGAAAGAAAATAAATTAGAGCTTTATGCAATTATTTACTTATTTACTTATTTATCTATTTATTTTCAAAATTTAATTATTGATTTTTTTTAGGTATTTTCTTAATAATCAAAAAGTTGTATAAAAACCTCCTTAAGATCTAAATAAGAAAAGGAGTTCGAATAAGAAAGACTTGATAAAGAAGCAACTCAAATGAAAAAAAGGGAGTTAAATCCCAGCCTACAACTGTACAAGTACGATGACGTATGTCAGACCACAAAGAACTTCTGTTATTTGATATTTATTCATTTTGTCATGGATTAACAATGTTGTGTTTAAGTTAATGATCACTAAGTTAATAATAATGATCATTGTACCTCTTCAATTTCTATTACTAGTAATTTCTTTCAACAAACAAGTTTAACAAACTTTAAATATCTAAAGTGATTATTTTGTATCCGAACGACACCCCGTAGTTTTTTTTTAACATAAAACGAGAGAAAAAAAATTGTTGAATTCAAGGAACTGTGACTGTGAGAAAGGTAAGCCCTAGATTGTTTTGCTGCACTCTTACAAGAATCTCGATCGTGCATTATACGTTATATATAATATATATTGTCGATGTACACGTACTAAGTATAAGTCATCGCGAGAGATAACTCCATTAAAACCCGGATATGAAGTCTCAATGTAAGGTGTCGTTGATAAGATGGTGGTTTGGGAAATATCGCAATTTCTTAATAAAAATATTCATCATAAACAAAACGTACTGGTACAAAAAAAAACTTCCCATGAATCATAGTCAATGACGCTTATCTCCCAGGTAGTGATGGGTCTGCTATGAAGGCTATTATTGTAGCATGTTGGTCAGCTTGCATTAAATATGGCAACGAATAGATCAACCTTGGCGTGGATCCAAAAATTTAATAATAAAAAAAAAGACGAAGTTAAATGTTGACTAGCCAAGTGTTGACTAGCCAAGTGCCATTGATCGACTTAACACCAGTGACCAAGTCTAAAGAAGTCCTAGCAGAATGTATCTCACCTGCAACAGGAGAAAACGAGAATTTGCCACCTTATAACGCTGTACATTACAAGATACATGACCAGTCACAGATTCCAACCATTTCATTTTCTGATATATATAACTTCATGATTCTGAGACCCAAATCGACAGGAGGTAGTGTGAACAATTTTAAGGGGTTTGACAGAGCAGTGAAACATTTTGAAGCTGGCCATGTCCAGGATATTGGCGTGTCAGAGGTAAACAAACAATGTTTTTGTTCTGTTAAAGACATAGATCTAAATCCAGTACTCCTTTTAAGTGATAAGTGCACATAGTTAATTATTTCTGATACAGTAAGTGTTTTATTTTTATTTAATAGTGGTGCTCATTTGTACTTATGTTCATTTTCATATTTGTAAATGTTAGAATTAATAAATTGTGTTATTGTTACACTTTTAATAAACTGGTATGTTTAAAATACTCTCTATTTGATTTTTAGATAAATACTACTATTATATACATCAGTGCTAAGTGCCAGGCTTCGATGAAGAAGCACCAATACCTATGTTTGTCTAGGAATGGACAGTCTGTGACTAACATACATCATGAATATTGTCAGTGTCCTGTGGGGTTTGCATATTTTCAGAGTTATATGCAGACAATTTTTCTTACTCCATTGATTATAACTTGATCTAAAATCTATGATATTTTTAAAATAGGCTAGGCCAGAGCTGTAGCCACATAGGGAGTTTACTCTTTGCACTGAGTCATATCAAGCCCCAGGAAAGCTGCACGAGTAAGCCCTGCCAATGGGTAGTACCCAAAGGAAGATCTAAAAAAAAAACCACTGGTAAGTAATTTTTTTTAAAGTCAGATTGTTAACAGATAACAAAAACATATGAACTTTGAAGCTCTTTAACTGGCAAGTAACATAAAACCAATATAAACAGGTCCATTAGAAACCTTGAGGTCAAAAGCAGATAAAATGGACACTGAAACCAGTGATATAGGGGATGCTTCATTTGACCCTCGCCATACCACAGACAGAGACTTCGACATAAATGCTACATTGCTTCAACTGAGAAATTTAAAGGATATTTTCCCAAGTACAGGTACAGCTAGGTTTAAGAAGGAAAATGTGAGAAAACAAATTCTTAAATGCCAAATTACAATTTGCTTAACATGTGATACAAACATACTTCAGACTTTTAATTTCTATGATTCTCATGTTATTGAACAAAATGAAAATTCAGGTATGAGCCACTTGTGGAACATCCCAGATGATGCCCCTGTAGCTGAGAGGGAGATGGAGGTGGAGACATATGAGGATCCATTGGAAATGGCATCCAAAGCATTGATCTTGTCAAATGAGAACTGTAAGAAAAAATAGGAATTACATTGTATATAAGAAAATATCTTAATGTATCATGAACATCAGATTTATTCATATACATATCATTACAGTGCCAATCCCAATTTCAATTGATGAAAATTTGAGCAACTTTGTTGAAGAAAGAACTAAAGGTCAAAGAAAATGTTCCCTTTGGACCGAACTCCACTAAGGAAGAATTACGAGTTCTCTTTTTGGAGCTGTTTTACATGCTGGACCTGACCCACGTAGTCTTGTGGACCAAATTATACATGGATCCAGTTTACAAAGGTTTAATGGAAATTAAAATATTAATTAAATATTAAATATATGAATAAAAATAATTGTAAAAATTCACATTAAACAAATTAATTCAGCATTTCAACCAATTTATATTTTTAAATATTAATTATTCTATACATCACAGGTATCAGACGCTTCCTCGTCCAGTCCAGTGGGGTGTGGACCATGAGGAAGAAACGGTTAGAGACTACCTGACACTGCAGAATGCTGTCTCTGATGTAACAGTGGAGGCTGCAGGGCTCACTATTTATCCATCCCATGCCTTTTTAGGTGCCAGCAGTGATGGGTGGATTTGTGACAAGTCTATGCCATTGGGGAGTCAAAGAGGGGTACTGGAGATTAAGTGCCCGTACTCAATCTCTAATGAAATAATTGTAGAAAAAGATGTATTTTTTTCATATAACATTGTATTAATGTCTTTCATTTTGTCAGTTTTAAAGTTAACATAATTTTTTTAACGTTTTGTTTATACTATTCATAGGTCCGCTGACTGTCCAGAATTTTATGAAAAGGTTAGAGATATTTTTCTAGAATTTGACATTGAATATTTTGTACTATGCGGTGACTTAAATCTTGCTCTTAATCAAGAAATAGATACATGTACATACAACTATGCTAATGTAAATAATCCAATGGCTCGTGAAAAATTGATAGAAATTATGGAAGATTTACAAATGATTGACTATTACATGTACAGGATTTTGAATCCAGAAAAAAAGTGTTCACATGGAGGAAAAAAAAAACCTGTCAAACAAGGCTGATTAGACTATATTTTAATATCTGAAGGTTTATCTAATCTTGTTGAAGAATTTACTATTAAACCGGGGTACAGATCTGATCATTCTATTGTTGTTCTAGAATTAAAATTCAATCCCTTCAATAAAGGTCGTGGCCTATGGAAGTTTAATAATAGTTTACTGAATGACACAGTGTATGTCGAAAAAGTGAAGCAAACTATACAAAAAGTCAGATGTCAATATTCACAAAACATAAATGATATTGAAAATAATGCTATTTTTGTTCAAAATATGGACGACTCTATATTCCTTGAAATTCTTCTTATGGAAATACGAGGAATATCTATTTCATATTCTTCATTTAAGAAAAGAGAGAGAGAAAAGTTGGAGAAATCCCTTGTAGAAGAAATAGAGAGATTAGAAACAAGTAATGAAAATAATACAGATATTTTGGAAGAAAAAAAAGAATCCCTTGAAAATTTAAGAAAAGTTAAAATGCAAGGCCATTTAATTAGATCCCGTGCTAGATGGGTAGAAGAGGGTGAAAAGCCAACAAAATATTTTTGTAATTTAGAATCAAGAAACTATGTTAACAAAATTATTAAAAGGGTTGAGATTGATGAACATTACACTGTTTATGATCAATTTGAAATTCTAAACCAAGTTAAATCTTTTTATGAAGAACTGTATTCAAATAAAGATTCAGAATGTATTGACATGGATCTGAATGATATTATTGACCCAGCGGAAGTTAAAAAACTTGACGAGATGACTTCTAATAGTCTTGAGAAAAGTATTGAAGAAAGTGAACTTTTAAATGTTCTTAAGAGTATGACAAATAACAAGTCTCCAGGGAGTGATGGTTTTACGTCTGAATTTTTCAATTTTTTCTGGATAGATTTGAAAAGTTATATTTTAAATGCAATTAACTGTATTTTTTCAAAGAAAGAACTTCCAATTTCTCAGAGACTTGGGATTATTTCTTGTATACCAAAAGGTGATAAACCAAGACAGTTCTTAAAAAATTGGCGCCAAATTACTTTACTAAATGTCCTTTATAAACTTATATCTGGATGTTTAAGTTGTAGAATAAAGTCTATTCTAGAATATCTTATTTCTGATACACTAACAGGTTTCATTAAAGGTAGATTTATAGGGGAAAATACAAGATTTATTTATGACTTAATGTGTCATACAGAGTCAAATAATATTCCTGGTCTGTTGATGCTATTAGACTTTGAGAAAGCATTTGACTCAATTTCATGGACCTTTCTTTATAAAGTTTTGAAGTATTTTGGTTTTGGAAACAACATTATTGAATGGATTAAAATCCTAAATACTAATTTTGTTTACTTATTCTTTGTAAGGAAGTATAAGTATAAACATGTCCGTGATCATATCAATTTCAGTATATATCTGGTTTACCGGATTGATGTAAGTAATATGTGTATCGACAATCCACTATCAGAATGAGGAAAATATTCTTTAGATATTTAAAATAAATTTAAGGCCATTGACAAAAATAAAAGAAGTGATTCTTAAAAATTAAAAGTTAACAGATATAATTATTATGTTTATTTTTTTAAGAAACACATTTTGGGGGAAACGGCAAAAACGTGATGAAGAAAAACAGATTCTTAGCTTGGTTTTAAAATTATTTAATGCCACTTTTAAATGAAATCGTATTTCAACTTTTAAAACTGTGAATTCCTAACATGCCTTGAGTATTAAGCTAATGATAAGAATTATATATCTTATATACAGCTGTATCTAGACCACATGGCCTTTGGACTTTTTCTCATAAATAACAAATTGATGACACAAATTAAAATTTTATGACAGAATCTTTTCTGTCAGATCAGTTCAAGAGGAGAGAGAGAGAGAGAGAGAGAGAGAGAGAGAGAGAGAGAGAGAGAAGAGTAAATTTTGTAAGATGATTGTTTTAGGTAATTTTTCGACTAGTTGGTATAGATTTTATCACGAATATGTCATTGAAAGATAACTCATCAGAGAAAGCCGAAAAGATAAGGAAATATATATAGAAGTAGAAATCTCTATATACGATATTACGAGGATTGTTCTAAAATTTCGTGGACAACTGCCATATCTTTTTCTATTTGATGTCAGGTGCTATCCAAATTTGGTAGAAATATTTTAACAACAAATCCAAACGATTTGTATTGAATATTTAACAAAAAATTATTTATCAAAAAACGATTTATCGAAATTAAACTTGCTCAGATTTTGAAAAAGCAAAAATCGGATCGCGGAGGAGGTCAAAATTTAATACATGTATGTTACAGACAATACACTATATAATGTTTGTAGTCATATTCTCTGTAAAATGGAGCAAAAATGAAAAACAAACCAAAAATTCAAATTAAGAATTGTTACATCGATTCCTTTAAAAAAATGGCTTTAATTTTGCTTTGTTAAAAAGAAATCAACTTGAGAAGATAGATATTCCTAATTGAAAACGACAAAAATGATGACGTCACGGAAAAGCAGATAAAAATGTAGTTTTTTGTTCTAATCAGAAAAAATCCCCCAAAACGATAAAAATGTTGAAGGGTTCAAGAAAATAAGTCACAAGCGATTTGCGCATAGTGTACAAAATAGTACAAACAATATTTGAGTGAAAGATATTCTGTATCGGATGAGGTCAATGTGTCATTGTTCACGTCCTATTTGGCCTGTAATCACCAATATTTGTCATTTTAAGTATTTTAGGTCCTCGGAGAAATGTCAACTTAGTAGCTCACTATGAAATATTTTTGAAATTTTATGGTTATGTTTTAATATTTTCAACACTAGTTGTACTTGAATCAACAAAAATTATCAATTAATGCATCTTTGGTCCTTGGAATATGTCATCAGTATAAGTAGGTCACTGTTACCGTCATTTGAAATTTTTACAGCAATTTAACTATTTCACGACCTTATCGGCTTGGAATCATCCAGCTTTTTAGCTTTTTCAGTAGATATATATTTGGTCCAGGGACAGTGATGATCAAACAGTAGATCAAGTAGACCTTCTTTAAAATGTGATATCTATATATTTCAAGACTTATTGGCTAAAACAGCAGCAAGCTTTTTCCGTTGATTCATCTTAGACCACGGAGAATGTCATAAAAAAAAGTAGGTTACGGTAAAATAAAATTAATATTCTATTTTATTGGCAGAAAAAAATGCAAGGGTTAAGTTTGAATGAAGTATTTCCCTTCCGCAGCAAATTGCAAAAAAAGTTTTTTTTCAATTTTAGATTACATGTAATCAAAGGCCATGGTCAATTGCACATTCGACAAATCCTTGTCAAATATGCATGAACACCTTTTTTTCTTGAATGAACGTTATAACCGAACGTCTTGACTGCTCCGTGGTCCTGTGTTTCATCCTTTTCCAATCACCTACACAATATAAACATAGTACATTAACATAGATGGTAGATTTTCTTTTGCCAAACACCCGGCACTATACTTGACTGTCACTCAACTTTCGTATCAGACCTTACGAACGGAAAACCTCTGTAAGACAAGACCTTGACACAGAACTGATTCTTAACTGCTAGGTCTGTAATCGCGATTTTTTTGTAAAACTGTATCATCTCAAAAATAGCATTTTTAACAAATTTATACAGAAAAGGCGTTAAGCATTCTAATTAATAGAAAAAAATGTTTACCCTTTCCTATTTTAAATGTGCTAATGAAAAAAATAAGAATGAAATAATTTACCCTTTTTTCACATACCTAAAAAAATTATTCGGAAACATGCAAGTCACAGCGAATTGCTTAGGCGCAAACTTCTCTTTTTATCTAACTGCATTAAAGACGTTCAGCATATCATTGCTTTTTTAATTTCAAATCGACCTATTTTAGCTGAAAGACATTTTGAATTTATCACCATGCATAGGCCAGTATTTGTAGCACTTCACCTATGACAGGTGACTTACATGTATGTAAATAAGTGAAACATTATCAAACAGGAAATTTAACAGCATACAAAAAACCATCCAAATTTTAGAGTTAGACAGATTGCAGCAAGACATACCTGTTACATATTATTCCTAATGCAAAAAAAAAATATTTGTTCAAACTTGTTGAAGTAGTGGTATAAAGTCTTCTATTGACGAAACAATACAAGATAAGATAAATAATTACATACAATAGCAAAACTTCCATTGTGTTTACTTACACATCTATCAAACGTCACATACTTCTAGAAAAAACGTATATTATCAGACAGAACACTTTACAGACATTGTACTGAGACAAAAAAAATATTTAAATTTAATGCAGAAATGCAGATATCAATACATATTATCTTTTGAGTGACGACACGTATTTTGAGGATAGAAAAATTGATCAGATTTAAAATCCGTACCAGCACATGCTTTAATTTGATGAATAAGATAGCAAGGATAAAAGAATCAAAGATGGAAAAACATATACAGAATTGAAAAATTGAAAAGTAAATGCTATTAACCGTTTTTAATCGATTTTTTAAATCAGGTTTTTAATTTCAAAAGCTTGCTTTATCAAGTCCTTTCGTTCATGTACTCCTTTAAATAAATAATGTTTGCTTTGAATGAAGTTTCACTTCCTCAACTAGAAATTTGAATTTCTGAAGCATGCATCTTTAACTCTATCTTATTTAATTTAAAAATTCTGTTCTTTCTTAGAACAACATGCGCCTAGAATATGACAAAATGTGAACCCATGGAAATACAAAACATGGAAACTGGGGCTTAAAAGGAATAAATATTCCTTGTCGATTATCCACACATGCATTGAATTTGCAATATAGAAAAGCTTATCCAAATAGTTTGTAGTAAAAATTAATTTAAAACCAGTAGTCTTAGAAATTTTATGAACTATTCAAAACAAATTTTGGGAAATAAATTGCAATAGTATTGTATATTAATCATTTAGGCAGTAGAGTGATGGTATTATAAGTTATATGCCGTTAACAGAGCATTTTACGTATATGAAGATAATCTAAATGAAAATAATCTGGTGCTCAGAAGTGTACCCTTCTAAGTTTTGTAGGATTTTTTCCACTCTTCATTGCGTTTCCGTTGTTTCGTTTTCCTTATCAAGAAAATAATTACAATGAGGCGCATTGAAGTGGTAAAATTTTCCGTTTGGCAGAAACTTTCTGAGTCATGCCTTGAACGTCAATTACAACATAACGACACGCCCATATTCAAGAAACGAGAAAGAAATATTCGTCATAATGTTTTAGGACACACCATTCTTCGCGACAAGCAATGAGTTACACTGAAATTGAGCTTAAAAAATTAGAAGAGAGAGTTTGAGACTCTCCGCTTCTGTAAAACACAGATTGCAACAAATATGTACATATTTTTGAACTTGTCATGTCTATTGAAGTTACCACAACACATGTTTCGGTCGAACACGTGTTTACTCGGTATTTATCTAGACCGCCAATTTCATTGGCTATTATATTTATGGAAAACCTGTTTTACAGGTATTTGAATAAACAAATTGACCGTTTTATCCATTTCTAAAGAAATGGGCGTGTCATAAGATCATAAGATGACAATAAACGTTCTAAAGATAGCTCAAAACGCTCCATTCGAACGGAAAATTTTAACACTTCAATGCGCTTCATTGTATATAAGGTAATATACAACAAACAAGGAAAATCGAAGACTTGTCGTCGCTTGCTTTCCATGTATTAGTGAATTGGGTGCCACAATTCATGCCATATTATGTCTAAGATGCACGCCCTATCATATACCATGCAAAAATCATATAATATATAAAATAATATATAAATAAATAACATTATCGGAAACATTTGCACATATCAAATATGAACGCCCTATCTCTTCTCTATGGCAGTCATATGGAAAATATCATTCTTGAAAAGAAAGTCAAATTTCAAGGTCAAGCTAGGTCACGAGGTTAAAAAAATATTGTGTCTTGAGAAAGGCCTTGTCACAGGTAGTACACATATGAATCCTCTACCTTCTCTTTCAAAGGTTATTTCAAATTCAAATAAAATTTACATTTAATGTTTAAATTTTCGAAATATATATACGTCAACTTCAAAGGTCAAGATTAAGGGCCAAAAATCTAAATACCTGTTAATATACTTAGAAAGGCTTTGTCACAGATAATACACATATGAAATATGAAAGTGATATCTCTTATCATTAGAAAGTATTTATGACAAAGATTTGAATTTGTTATAGATGGACAGACTGACTGACGGACAGACCGACGAATGAGATTTAATGACTTTTTTCCAAAGCTGGGGACGATTATAACATTTGTCAACCTATTTACATGCATCCCACCACCATGTAAATGATTGCTGTATATTTCCGAAGAACATGATAATATTTACCTTTTCATAGTATTATTGGATCCTAGCTGTAAAAGACAAGCAATACGTTAGAATATATGCTTCAAAAGAAATGACGGTTCACGGTAGCTCAGTCGGTAGAGCGCTCGCTCCGTTATCGGGAGGTCGTGAATTCGTATCTCTGCCGCGACTGACCTAGTCGTTAAAATGGGTAGCAACTGTTCCTTCGCCATGCACTTGGCACTTTGAAGTAAAAGTTGCGGGTCCTTCGGATGAGACCTTAAAAACCGAGGCCCCGTGTCAGCAGCAGGCGTTGGCACAATAAAGATCCCTCACTGTTCAATGGCCCAGAGTACCGAGTAAAGGTCAAAATTTGAAGCCCTTCACCGGCATACGGTGACGTCTCCATATGAGTGAAAAATTCTCGAGAGAGATGTTCAACAATATACAATCAAAAGAAATAAATATGTTGGTATATCCTTACGTAACTTTAAATATAGCGAGTAAGCATTTGAATTGTTCGCCTTATCTATGAATTACTGGGCACCTATTTGAGCATTTTTATCTGGACACCAAAGCAAATAAAGATAGCTTTGTAATATAATATAGATATTGCAAGGGGTGAACACGTGTATAAGTATTTTAAATGGAAGAATTATTTATGAAAATAAAGACCGTCTTTTCTCATGACTCAATCCTTGATAGTCATTTGTCATGCACGGTGCTCTGTTTTCAAGGGTTTCAAAGAAAAAGAAAACAAGCTGAATTATTTAGCTTCGACTTTAATATTCTTTGCTGTTGTTTGTAAGGGAAATTATGATGCATATTACATTAGAGGTCCGCTAAAAGCGCTTTCACTTTTGGGCACAACCATACCTTTTTTCAGTCGGATGCGAGATACTATATTAACTACCAAAAATTCCTTGACAAGAAACAAAGCAAAAAATTATGAGACGTTGTTATAGCGGGGACACATACAGAACCTATTTTTTTTTCGTCAAAATTATTGGAGCACATCCTCCGATGTCTCCATGGTTACTACTGCCATATATAACATGTGAGATTTCTTATCGAAAGCTTTTGAATATTGTTGATGAAATGAAACATTCAAATATAAAATCAGGGTGTACTGGTAATTTATTCTTTCCCTTCCTACTTGAAATCTACACATAATATAAATTATTTTTAATACAGGTAAGAACACACTTATACGGATGTTTAACATACCTTTACATTGGCAAAAGCAGGAAATATAAAGTTACATCCAACCTTAACCCTCTTTTAAAAAATACGTTAGTGTCGCCTGATCAAATATTGAAAAAAAAAGCGAATTAAAAGTTGTAAACTGTAATTATACAAAATATATATGAATAGGGGTCAACTTTTCTGTATCGACATCCCTTGTCTGTGTATCAATGAACTAATGTCATATATCACTTGTATATGGTGTTTTAATCAGAGTTGCTCAAATCGCAAAAGTATGATTTACATGTAAGTACTTATCCGGGATGCCACTGACTCTAACGCCTGCTTTGATATATTGTGACATTGACATCTCGGGTTTAAAGCCAGAGCGGAGGTCATATTGATTATTGGGAGTTCAAAGACACTATCTGGTTTCGCAACTCTGCCTAACTTTACAACTTTATTTCACGGATCTAGCTTCTAAGATGTGACAAATCAGTAATGGGATTATTCTTCTACAACGTTTTGCCGTTTAAAAGGTCCCATCGCCGACAAATAAAGCATCATACAGAAGTTGACCTAATTTCAGTGATGTTTCATTTGTCGGCAGCAGGGTCGTTCAAAATGATGGCAACAGTCCTTTAATGAAGATTAAGTTGTAAAAAAAAAATAACCCCTTTACTGATTTCATGCGTTTCAGAAGTTAGTTTTGTGAAAAAAAAGTTGTCATAGTTAGGCAGAGTCGCGACACTAGTTGGTGTCGCTGACTTACCACTTTTCAATATGGCCTCCGCTCTCACTCTCCCCTGCACATGTCACAATATAAAAAGCAGGAGTATGTGTCAGAAGAATCCCGGATTAGTACTTACTATAATTCATAAACGAGACAACCAATTGAAAAATATGTTGATAGTACAAGGATATTAATTTTCGCGGTTAAAGTGAACATTTTGCAGATTAATGGTTGGTACAATGACATTTTCAGGAAATACAATAAATAATGAAATAGAATGTTGACGTTAGTTTTCATGTAAATTGATAGACTATTGTTTCACACTGATTTATCGACGGATTTCCTCTTTGCCCGATCATACATGGCGGAAGAATTTGACCAGGCAAAGAGAGACGTTTACTCCTCAATGGCACTTGATACTACCTCACATGTTTCACAGGGCAATATCTGCTCTTCTCCCAGTTTGAAATAATTCTAAAATTTTGAGTCTGATTACTGTTCCTTAGCCATAAATTTAAAAAATAACTGACAATGCTGAAGGTTTTATACCTCTATGGTTTACGGATTCGGCGGAGTAGCGATAACAAGCATTTCTTGCAAAAGGAGCAATAACTTCGAAAGGGGTCAAGTATCATTTACGCAGGGTGAACTGCAATAATCTTTTAAAGCGTACATTCTTATGAGCTATAAATCTTTTCGATAAATCTTCAAACTAAAAAACATGCAGCGGAAAAATAATAAAAATAAACTAGGAGACTTTTTGTTCACAGAACAATAAGAGGTCTTACCACCTTCTTTGAATTTTTCAATTTGTTTGATATATTACTCCTTAAAATTAAATTCCATGAATAAGAAACCAAAATTGTCTTAAAGAATAGAGAAAATGAAAATTAAAAAAAATGAAATGACCTTGACTTTTGACCTTGAAAAAATATTCAAGGTCAAAGGTCAAGGGTCACAATGCATTTAACGCTATGCTTCTACAACTTATAGTTTTCAAGTTATAATGTTTTATTCTAAGTACAAAGAAGTTAAAGGGCAATAAGTCATATAAAGGGTCATCAGATCCATTCGCATTTATAAAGTGAAGTTAGGCCTTAAGACCCTTGACACATTAGTGAAGGTTTGGTGTCTCTATGGTCTATGGTTTTGAAGTAGTAGCGATAACAAAGTTTTTCGAATAATGGGGCAATAACTCACTGAATCTTATGCACTTGGTCCCATGTCTCTACGACTTCTCGTTTTGAAAATTTTTAATTATTTGTAAAATTGAAAAAGTTTCAGGGGCAATAACTCATTAAAGGGGTCACCGAATACTTTCGCAATGAATAGAATGAAGAGTCCCTTTAATCAGTAGCAATAACAAGCATTTCTTGCGAAAGGGGAAATAACTTCGATAAAAGCCTAAATAGTCTTTAAGGATAGAAAAATAAAATTTAAAAAAAAAATTGGAATAACCTTGAACTTTGACCCTGAGAAAATATTCAAGGTCAAAGGTCAAGGGTCACATTGCAATTAACTCCATGCCTATACAATGTATAGTTATAGAGTTACAATTTTTTAAAGGTTTAATGTTAAGCACATATAAATTAAGGGGTGATAACTCATATAAGGGATTATATGACCATTTTTACTGAATCTCAAAAGTTGTGTCTGAAGACGCTTCAGACAATATTGAAGAATTCATGTCTCTACAGTTTACGGTTTCAAGGGAGTAGCTATAATTAGGTTTTTTTTGCGCAAGGGGCAATAACTTTTAAAAGGGGACAAGAATGAAATCCTCGAAAGAGTTTTAAGAGTACATATAAAAGACAAAAGGTAGAATAGTATATGTTTAAGGACATAAGTGCTATAGACAGAAATTTATATTTCATATTTGGAATGATCTTGACCTTTGACCTTGATATAAATTGGCGGGTCAAAGGTCAGTGAATCTTATGCAGTTGGCTTCATGTCTCTACGACTTCTCGTTTTGAAAATTTTTAATTTTTTGTAAAATTTAGAAACTTTCAAGGGCAATAATTCATTAAAGGGATCGAAAAACTATTACAATGATTAGACTGAAAAGTCTCCTAAATTAGTATATGACATTGGTGAAGGTTTTGTATCTCTACGGTTAACCGTTTAGAAGGAATAACAATAACAAGCTTTACGATGAAAGGGGCAATAATTGTAAAAGGGGTCAAAGTTAAAAAATGGGGGGTCGTTTTTCAGAATAACTTTTGATATCCAGTATCATGGACTATAAAGTTTTTAGATATTTCTTGATGTTTCAAAAGTCCGGCAGAAATAAAATAATAATTAAAAACATAATCATTTCATGAGGTATTTCCACAGAAAGGTGGAAAGACCTAATAAACAGAACAATTTCAATAGGTCTTT
>PRKT01000201.1:0-14563 GCA_003671525.1 Saccostrea glomerata
TGGTGTCATTTGTATGAGTTTAATGAAGTGAGTCAGTGAAGCATGCATACCAAATATGAAGTCTCCATCTCTTATGGTTCGAAAGTTATGGAAAAAATTCGAAAAAGCTATTTTTAGCTTGTATATCACAGTCAAGGTCACAAGGTCATTGACCTTGGTGTGTTAAGAAAGAAAATTTTTAGTGAAGTACGCATATCAAATATCAAGTCTCTACCTCTCAAGGTTCAAAAGTTATGGTGAAGGTTAAAGTTGACAACAGTCTGAAAGACAAACAGATAAACAAACAGACAGGACAAAAAACAATGTACGCCTCGGATCTATCGATTCGGGCGCATAAAAAGGCAAATGTTTATCGTGCTAATGCATTTACTGACGCGGGACCTCGACTTTCAGTCATATCTGAAAGGCGCGAGTTCTTCACTTTTCTTCTTACTATGTTATAGGTTTCAGATTTGACGCGTTGCTGGGTAAGTGTATCGAACTCAATATCTAGAGCAGGAAGCAAGCCCCCATCTTACTGTTTACATGCTCTGTATTGTGTGTATTTTACAAATGGAATGATGGAGCGATTTTGTTTCATTCGAAACATTGTATCAATTTTTGTGAGACCGATCTGTAGGAAAATAGAGGCACATTATGAAATATCAGATCGACAAAAATGTGTTTTTTAGAATGGACTTTAAGAATTGAATTCATAAAAAGGTCTTTTGAAAATATATTTCTTTTGGCATCTGTCTTTAAAAATAAATCCCAGAGTACTTGCGTGTTGGATAAGAATGGTTTTAAATATCAATCCTGGAGTATTTGCTTTTAGGGTAAGAATGTTTTATACGAATAAAAGTTAACTTTTTCTTCTTTTTAGGATAGCTGCATTTCGATGGGAGCACATCTTCTGGCAATAGAAAATGAATCTGAACAAACCTGGATAAATGAAAGAAGCAAGACTTTCTTTTACCTTTAATCATTTTAATACCATCTTATCAAAAAATTAATCTTAAAATATTATCAATAATTTTCTTTTTAATATAAATTTCATACGTTACATCTGTAGCTAAGCTAACTTGAGGTAAAATACAATGTTTCATATTCTCTTTGAAAAAACAAAAATTTTATCAACTCATAGCACAATTAGAAATACTTTTTATCTATCAGGTTTATACTTATCTAAGACAGAGAAAACTGTCTAATTCGACACATGTCCAATCCGTTACACTGTGAATTCCGACCGTAAAAATCTTTCCCATTTTACTAATTTCCATTTTTTCCCCCACACTTTTCAACAAAAAAATTCGTTTGCCAGTGCATGTCAGATTAGACAGGTTTCATTGTATAAAATTTCAGCTTTGGCTGTGTCAACATCCATCTTCTTAACCCAATAAAACCCACCTTTTGCAAAATAATTTATGTGGCGGCCGCCAGAAAAATTCTTTTTCGCACATGGCACCAACGGGCTTCCGTACTTGCGTGTAGGATAAGAATGGTTTTAAATATCAATCCTGGAATATTTGCTTGTAGGATAAGAATATTTTATACGAATAAATGTAAACTTTATCTTCATTTTAGGATAGCTGCATTTCGATGGGAGCACATCTTCTTGCAATAGAAAATGAGTCTGAACAAACCTGGATATATGAAAGAAGCAAGACTTTATTTTATTTATATTCATTTTAATACCATCTTATCAAAAAATTGGTCCTAAAATAAATCAATAATTTTCTTTTTAATATGAATTTTATAGGTTTACTAAGTTAAGGTAAATTACAAAGATTCATAATAATCTTTTTGAAAAAGCATATGATTAAAACTGTATATATGGTGTGTCTGGGCTAAAAAATAAAAATACGAAATTTAGTGTAGATTTGCTTGATATTTGCTAATTTACGTTTAAATCAAAATTTTCACCGATTTTTAACTTAAATATCCCCACGTTTCTATAGTTAGAGTGACTCATCTAACTAAAATGAATAATTAGTGCATAATTAAAAATACTTTTTTGTCTATCAGGTTTATCCTCATCTACTCTTTATTTTCAGCTTCTGTGGATTCATGGTGGATTGGTGGGACAGATGCCGAGTCAGAGAGTACTTTTTACTGGGAGCACTCTCATGACACGGTGGACTTTACATACTGGAGTACTAATCAAAGCCAACCAGATGGGACCACATTGGAAAACTGCATCGTATTGGGTAACGATAAACGTTGGCATGACTACCCATGCAGTATTGTTCGCTACTGTATTTGTGAAAAATAACTGAAAACGTTGATTGATGGTAAAGAATGTAGCTGAAAATTACACTCAACTGATCTTGCATATAGATATGTATATATCATGTTTATTTAATTTTTTATGTTTGTTTTTTTTTTACAGTATTGATGGCTTTTGTAAATTAATGACTCCATTATGATCAATATTGGAAAAGGGTAGCTTACATGTGAAATCTCTAATTTTTATGGGGATTTTCGTAGTTTTCAAGATATAATGAGACCAATGAATTTATATCCATCACGAAATGCAATTTTTCATATACTGTGAGTCAGTTGTTTTCGAAGTATCAAAGGACCAACGAATATATGACCGCCAGGAAATATCAAATCTTACATGCAGAACTACTTAACAATAATCATCCACGAAATTAAATCCCCATAAACCAAAAGTTTCTTCCCAAACCATGAAAATTTGACCCCACGAAAATATGTGAGTCTACAGTATATTACTACTGATCAATTATTCAGCCACGAAATCTAATCCCCATGAACCATTATATTTTCCTCAAACCATGAAAATTTTATCCCTCGAAAATATGTGATTTGACAGTATTTTAAACGTATTTATAAGAGTCATTCTTCTTCACTTAATCCTTGTCTCATATTTTTGAAGTTTACACACAATCATCTGATGTTGCAAATATGTATTTCTTATTTGCATTATTTTATGTTTTGGATTTATAACTTGTTCATTTCATATTTTTTTCTGTAATGTGGCTGACTTGCACCATACCAATCGTTATAGATCGTTGTTGTATAATTTAACTACAAATGTCCCGTCTTTTTGATCAAAGTATATAAAGATTAGGGTTGCCTTAAACTGGACTATTTTAAGCTAAGTGATTCAAGATCCGCATTATTACCTCTAAATATTTGTCACCAGTAATGATGTGACCAACAGGACTAAAGTTGTAGGCCTGGGGTGGAAAAGAACATGAACACGTGGGAAGATTTTCGTATGTTCGAGTTCGATATCTATACTCTGTAGAGTTTTCTTGCTATTAACTGCTTCAATTTTTTTTGGCATATTCAAGTTAAAGGATTAAGACAGATTGTTTTAGCTGACTTTAATTACCATAAAACTTTGGGGCTGATAAAGTCTATGCTCTGAGTATTCAAAATCACAGATTCGAGTTTGTATCCTAGTGTCGAAACATTCAAATACGGACTTTCTTTGACCTTTTCAAATACACTTTTTAAAGTTTCAAAGGGACAGTGTAAAGTTAGGAGACCTATTTTTTTTTATTTACATTAGGTAGAAATTAACCAAAGGAGACAAATGTTATAAAAGGTTTATTCATTACAAGATATAAGCCCGTGACTACAATAACGTCTCTGAGTCTTCTTAAAAATCACGTCACATTCACTTTGTTCACCATGGACCGGAGAGATACAAAAAAAAAACATTATCAATGCATTAATATGGACAGACTCTAGATACCTACCGTAAATCTGAAAATTTTTACGTCGATTTTATTTTGCGAATTCGTGTCAAAATGCTGTTGATTAATTTTTACGTTTCAAAATTTTGCGGATGACCACTGCTTTGTTTACATTTTCTTATTGGTAATTTATTATTAAGTAAAATGTTTTTGCGAATGCAGTGATCTCACAAATTTGCTAAAAATTTATCTACAGCAAAAAGTTCCAGATTTACGGTATTTCCAAATCCAATATTCCTTTCGTTGCCAATGGAAAGGTATACTCAGTAATGGGCTATTTGTATGATGATTTTTTTTTTACAATTCTAATTTTCTTTAATAAAATAGATCAGATAAGTTAAAGTGCCTTGCATAGAGATTGCTTGTCCCACTTATTCATTTGGAATCAATGCTTCGATGTCCTTTCAATACGTGATCCCTTAGTTTCACCAACATAAGTAACCCACAAAGATTACATTCTGATAGAGCTGTATGACATTGTTTCTTAAAACTGGAAACCCAATTTATAAATATTTCATATCATATAAGATGCAAATAAAGATTACAGTCCAAATGAGTGTTTTCTTTTACACGTCATAGGTCATGTGTAAAGTTAGGAGACCTATTTTTTAATTTACATTAGGTAGAAATTAACCAAAGGAGACAAATATATATACAAGATATAAGCCCATGACTACACTAACGTCTCTGTGTCCTCTTAAAAATCACGTGACATTCACTTTGTTCACCATGGACCGGAGAGATACAAGAAAAGACATTATCAGTGCATCCATATGGAAAGACTCTAGATACCTATTCCCAAATCCAATATTCCTTTCGTTGTCAATGGAAAGGTAAACGCAGTAATGGGCTATTTGTATGATGATTTTTTTTTTACAATTCTAATTTTCTTTGATAAAATAGATCAGATAAATTAAAGTGCTTGCATAGAGATTGCTTGTAACACTTATTCATTTGGAATCAATGCTTCGATGTCCTTTCAATACGTGATCCCTTGGTTTCATTAACATAAGTAACCCACAAAGATTACATTCTGATAGAGCTGTATGACATTGTTTCTTAAAACTGGAAACTCAGTTTATAAATATTGCGTATAATATAAGATGTAAATGAAGATTACAGTCCAAATGAGTTTTTTTTTCTTTTATACTTCATAGGTCATGCACAGTTAGCAATTAACATAGATCTGAGTTTGTAAAGCATATCGATATCAGCTGAAAAACCTTTTTAAAAAATCATTTAAGTAGTAATTAAGGGAAAATTTTCTTGACACATTTAAAAAAAAATCTGTTTATAGATAAATCAATTTGAAGAATCAATCAATTTGAACTTCAGATAAATAGTAAGCAAGAACAATGATTTCCATTTCATTAGAAAAATTAATTACACTTGATAGATATTTCACGGGAATATATGTTTGAAATAAAATCGATCAACTTTTGAGATATACATGTAACAAACCTTGATTTATCATACCCGGTTGTTAAAAGGTTGATACTTTTCTAGATTCGTGATAATTTTGTGCAAATTATGATCAAATATAGTACGATCTTTGTTTGGGTGTATGGAGAGAAAAAGATAGGTAAAATGAATTTTGATTAGATTTGATTTTAACAATTCAAACTCTTTGGGTTAACTCATTTGTAAACACCGGGAAGATTATGTATAAACATATAAAAATATGAGACAAGGATAAACCAATGATACATAACTCATATCAATACTGTTAAAATAAGATAGTCATCTAGAATATACATCATAGTGAAGTCATACATGTAAATACTCAAAGGCCAGCAATAATACTGAAAATTCAAACATAAAATAATGCAAATAAGAAATACATATTTGCAACATCAGATGATTGTGTGTAAACTTCAAAAATATGAGACAAGGATTAAGTGAAGAAGAATGACTCTTATAAATACGTTTAAAATACTGTCAAATCACATATTTTCGAGGGATAAAATTTTCATGGTTTGAGGAAAATATAATGGTTCATGGGGATTAGATTTATTTCAAAGTGCATAATTTTTCAAAGTGCGTTGTAACAGTGCATATAAGAATTAAGCCACGAATTTAAATTGAACAAAAACGGATTGAAATATAACATTCATCAAAACATTACATCTTCAGTGCTAAATGACGTTTTTCATACTGTTTTATTGTTAGTCAATTATTTACACACTGAATTGTTTGTGGGTTTTTTTTCTTTTCTTTCGGCTAGTTTGATGGGTCGGCAGGGTATGTTAACTGCACTTTATTCCATCTTTGATACATTTTAGAGGTTCGTGTTATCTTCTCTAATTTGTATTATTTGAATGGAAATTTGAGCTTGAATACTGTTCGCTTTCTTCATATTTTTCATGTTGACAAAGACTATACTATCACGAGTCCAAGGTTAAGAAATCATATGAAAAAAGAGGCATAGACAGATCACAAACATTTTTTAATAATGGGTAGACTTCTTTCTAAACAAGAAAATTGAACAGTTTACTTTTTATACTGAAATACTAGTAATCACCCCCAAAAATCCTTTATGAAAATATAAAGGCATTGAATTTTACAGAATTGATTGGCAAAATAATATTTATTTTAATTTTTTATTTGTAGAAGAGATGTATCGCTCCTTTATGAATTAATCATTTCTGAATAGGAAATCCATAACTCGTCTGAGAAACAACTTTTACTTAATACAATTTAAAGTAAATTTATCAAGATAGATGTTAGTGAAAAGTACTGTCAATTTTTCGCCTCACCTATTTCAAACAATGAGTTGATTTTTGTTTTTCCTTTCAGAGGTGGCTTTCCCATTTTAACTTGCACACAATAATAACCTCATATGCAAATATACATTAAATCGTTATGGTACATGTAACTATATCAGATTTAATTTTTTCAAGTATGTGTTGACTAGAAAATATATAACCGTATCAGAACCCACTTAGTTTGGATGTTTTAATTTGAACTGCGATATCAATGTTTGGTGAACATGATATTTTTAGGAAAAGCAAGTGTTTTTTATACGCTTATCTTCGTTAAAGTATTTCATCTTTCTTTTTCTTCTTAACTGATTGAAGAGAAATATATCACATAATTATGCGTTCGGTGGTATGAACGTAACTAGTAAAATACAGCTCAAAACAATGGGGAGCGAAATAGAATGTGGTGTGTATTGCAATGGAATTCTCTCCTGTGTTGCCTTCTTGTTTAGCTTCCCAATGCAATCTTGTCTCCTTCTGGATAAATCTTTAACTATGGACCCTAATAATGTAACCTCCAAAACGAATTGGTTGTATTTCATTAAAGCAACGGGTAGGGGATTTTTCATTTTTTAACCATATAAAGTTCAGAATCTTTCTGTTAAATCTTTGAAGGTTTACTAATAGTCAAATAAATTTATCATATTGAATTCAGAAATCAAAAATTGACAAATGAATTTAATATTTCCAATAGATTCAATTTGAGAGAGCATTTTTCCAAGTACAAACAATTTAAAAAAAGAACCAACTTATTTACAAACAAATTTTTTTTCGCCTCACCTATTTCAAACAATGAGTTGATTTTTGTTTTTCCTTTCAGAAGTGGTAACATCGGTTTTACCATTTTAACTTGCACACATTAATTACCTCATATGTAAATATACATTAAATCGTTATGGTAACTATATCAGATTGAATTTTTCTCAAGTATATGTTGATTTTGAAGAAAATATGTAACCGTATCAGAATCCACTTAGTTTGGATGTTTTAATTTGAACTGCGATATCGATGTTTGGTGAACATGATATTTTTAGGAAAAGCATGTGCTTTTTATACGCTTATCTTCGTTGAAGTATTTCATCTTTCTTTTTCTGCTTTACTGATTGAACAGAAATATATCACATATGCGTTCGGTGGTACGAACGTAACTAACAAAATACAGCTCAAAACAACGGTGAGCGAAATAGAGTGTGCTGTGTATTGCAATGGAATTTTCTCCTGTGCTGCCTTCTTGTTTAGCTTCCCAATGCAATCTTGTCTCCTTCTGGATAAATTGTTGACCATGGACCCTAATTATGTAACCTCCAATACAAATTGGTTGTATTTCATAAAAGCAACGGGTAAGGGGTTTTCCATTATTTTAACCATATGAAGTTCAGAATCTTTCTGTTAAATCTTTGAAGGTTTACTATAAGTCAAATAAATTTATCATATTGAATTCAGATATCAAGAATTGACAAATAAATTTAAAATTATTTCTAATAGATTCAATTAGCGAGAAAATTTTTCCAAGTAAAATCAATTTCGAAAAAGAGCCAACTTATTGACAAACAAATTGATAACACAAGAATATTAACACAATGGATTAAATTGAACATTTCGCAAAAACCATGGTCGATACGATGACCTTGTCGAAATATGCAATCAATTAATAAAGTTTCAGCAAAGGTCAACATGTCCAAAAATTCATATGTCATCGATTAACAGATAGAAAGCATCATTTGATAATAAATATTTTGAAAAAAAAGATTTATTGAGAACCATTCTTTTGAAAAAAAATGAATATATTTCTTTTAAAATACACATTGTGAATTCAGTACTTTTAGAGAAAGACATCATTACAGAAACAATATTTGTTTATCAATGAAGGGCAAGTTGGACGTCGATAGCCTCTGGAAAGTTGTTTTCCCTCTTTATTTTGTCCAAATGTTAACATGTGAAACCGAACGTAAATTCCAAATTGCGGATTTTCTAGCGAACTTGTCTTATATATTTCATGCTTTCAATAATAGCCTTTCATAGACCATTCACATCCAACTTGCCCTTAATTGATAAACACATATATTATTTCTACAATGCTGGTTTTCACTAAAAGCACAGAATCAAGCATATTTTTAAATATATTTTTTTCTCAAACAAATATTTTTTTCAAATATTCAATCAATTGTATTTTAGTGATACTTTACACCTGTTAACCAATGACATATCTATAATTAAACTGTAAAGTTTGAATTTTATAAACCACATACTTTTGGAACTATGGTAAAAATAATTTTTTGGACATGTTGATCTTTAATGAAACCTTGTTAAATGTTGTTTGACGTTTTTAAAATACATACATGTAGTTAGGCTATTAATAGCACATTACATTGTCTTCAGATTTTCAACACGTGCTTGATCATATGACAAGGGGCACCTTTTGTAGTTAAATTATACAAAAACGATCTATAAAGATTGGTATGGAGCAAGTCAGCCACAATACAGAAAAAAAAAATGAAATGAACAAGTTATAAATCCTAATAAGTGCATTTTAACGAATATAGAGTTAACATAATGCTGGTGTTAAACGAGCTTGAAATCTCCGGAACACCAACTTATGTGTTAGTAGTCTGACCCAGTTTTAAAAAATGACTATTCTGTATTTAATGTTTTGAGAATGTCTATTTATCTGAAATGAATGTCGTAAAAAACTTCTCCAAATCGTTTTCTTCTCCAGTGGAAAATGTGGAATAAATATCAATAAACGTGACGTGAAAATCTCTGCATCTGTAGCGATAGCGTTTAACATTCTCGCATTCTTACAATAGTTCTAGATGAAATTTCTCTTTCTAAAATCAATGTCCCCTTTCCTTTACAAATAAACTATTTTTTCAGAGATAACATTACTTTTAGTACCATTCAATAATCGATACTTCAAGTGCATAATTAAAATTGGAACGTATAATTTTTTTTCCGTGTGCAGAGTAGGAGAGGAGTGAACTGAATACTATACTCTGTGCATTGTATCTGTACAGATAATATGGTAATGATAAATATACGTTTGCTTTTTGTTGCAACATTTGTTACTGAATACTTAGAGACTGATGCTGAGTATTCTATGCTGGAGTGGACATACGCTAAAAAATACGCATTTGTCGGCACAAATTTCACCAATGAAATATCTGCGAGGAAGGCTAATACTGCAATTTTCTGTGCGAGCTTTTGTAGTAAAATAATGACATGCACTGGATTCCTGTTCAGTGATGATTTTCGAACCTGTCGTTTTTTGAATAAAATTTAGACAGCTGCTGACAATTCAGAGCTTACCAAGCAAAGATGGATCTACTTTGAGAGGAATAGTAAGTAACCACCTACTAATATAAATATCAAACAAAAGTAATCTAACGTTAAATCAGTGATTTAATTAATTTTTTTGTAACAGTGAAAGTTACTTAGTCTGCAGAAATACATGTTTATCCTGCCAACTCACACATTTTGCTGAATCTTTATCCTATATATTATAGTGTGTAAGCCTTTAAAGAAAATATGGCTTCTTGATTGATTGTTTAAGGAATCTTTGTCTACTTAGTTAGTCTTTGTGGGAAACGTGGGATAATTTGCATAACGGGAATTGTGAAATAAAATTGTAGATTTAGATTTTACAAATATAGACTAATAGTACTGAATTATTCCCATGTAAATTCCATTAGTCCCCGTCCATATTGAGGTCAAATACAAAGACGGCCACACGAGATCTACCTGCATATTAGGACTCCTTGGCGTCAGACACAAAAATAGATGCGCACGAGATTTACATGTTTATTAGGCCCATTTAGCTCCTGACCCATCGATTTACCAAATTTACATTCCGGTAGAAATGGAAATATATATTGTTTAACGCCGAGTCCGCAAGTCCGATGTTTGGCTTCTTGAAAAGTCGGCACCCGCGCTAAAAGATTCTTTACAATTAAAATTAAGTCTTCTAAATAAACCAGCATACAAACAATATTCACATATAACAAAATATTCGTTTTTTGTCATTTTTACCTGTAAGCTAAATGAGGGATGATTTTGCGTTATTGTAAGAATAGTATTATACACGTATATACGTGTGGATCACAATATGTATTTGAAAGCTAAGGGATATAAAATTCAGTTTGCTGTTAGCTTGATATCAATATAAGTGTGTTTTACTATAGATATTTTTATAGAATATGACGTTGATTGTCCGGACGATTGGAAGGAAAACCAGGGATCTATGTACTGCTTTGTTCATCAGAAAGTAAACTGGACTTCTGCTCAGGTATTCCTTAGGGTTCATTGATACTCTGATAAGAGAGATAACTTTTTCTGAATGTCTATTTTTCTTTTATATATTTGCCAAGTTAGGTGTCTTTTTTGTCCAGAGTTGTCCCGCAAGCTATGCTTAAATTGTTTGTTTTTTACATATAAAATACATTTCTTTTGGTAAATCAATATTTAATATGAGTGAGTAGAGGGTTAATGAATCTTTAAAATGTTAATGCTGAAAATCAAATACACTGGTCCTTTAAATAATTTATGTAAATAAATAAAAAAAATTTCTTTAGCAAAAATGTTCAACAATGGGAGCTTATCTGGTGGCCATAGAATCTGAACAAGAAGATGCTTGACAAGCAATGGATAGATCAACAAATATTGCTTTACAGGAAAAAAGGTATTGTTAAATCACTTACTGTTGTGTGTGTAAAGGGGAGGGGGGAATTGTCGTTGTTTTCGAGATATGAAGAGACGTAAGAGTTCATGTTTATCATGAAATGTATCTCATAGATAGCTATTTATAAATTGTCATCCACACAATCAAATCTCCAAAAGCTAATACATGGAATAGAAGTTTTTCCCCCCCAAAATTAAGAAAAATTGAAAATTTGAATATTAGCCAACCAGATCCCATAAGAAGGTGATGAACTCAGACAGAAAATATTAAATTGTTCATAATCTGAAACGACCATTGAATACGCAGTATATCAAATCTGTGTATACTGTTTCTTGAAAAAAAAAGTCATATTTATACTAAACATTCTTTCATTGATACCTTTACGGACATCAATAAGAAAATGACACATTGAAAATAACACATCTAACAATTAAGTGTCTTAAAATAGAAAACATATTATGTTCCTCTGTTATTATGCAAGACCTAAGCGAAGTCAACTGAGCTAGTTTTTTGATGGATTAAAATCTAATAACAACAGTAGTGAAAGTGAAAAAAAATGTCATTTATTGAAGGAAATGACAAAAAAAAATAGAAACATATTATAAGGGGGTCAGACAAGACTAGAAAAAACTTCGAAAGAATACAAAAATCTTTGGTATCATATTATGCAATCTGACCCCCTAAAATTAAATATATCATAAAGCAGGCACTGATATGCCTGTCATCAAAAAAGGATGGGATAAAAGAAAATAAACGCCACAATCCAATTGCAAATTGGATCCATCCACCCTAGCATCTTATACCACCTCTTGAAATTTCTAGGGTTCGTGTGTATTCCTATTAAACAAGAATTTGTACATCAGCTAGGTATACTTTATTTAAAACAGAGCAAGTTCATGACATAGTTTAGGAATTGTCTTACAAATATATATTAAGATGAAATAACTTTAAAATTTATTGTTAGGAGTATTCGTATCTTTATGTTTTGATTTGATATTCTTTATGTATAGAATTATTCCAAGTTTTTTTAAAAGGTATGTTATTTCTTAGTGCTCAAGGAGCAATAATTCATCCTCATAAGAAGAATTGTCAATCGATACGATAAAGTGTCGAAAAATAATTTTAAGGATAGATGACACAAACAAAAATTGGATGCTTGAATTGGTAAATATTTTTGATCCTACATGTATTTTGATGTACATGTAAATGATGCAAATAACAAATTTCTAAAATACCAGTATTCGGATTTGTTAGCTCTCTATGATGTTAAAATTCATACCTTTGATATCCTTCTTATTAATCTATAATTTTTTTTTATCACTTATTACTCTATAGTCTAAAGCCCATACTGTAAATCTAGATTATCTTAATGAAATTGGCATATCTTATTTAAAAGTCGCATCTTCCATTCTTTTTCTATGAAAAAAATTCAACCTGCACCAAAGCATTAAAAAAAAGAAAAAAAAAGTGTTTTTAAAATTAGTTTTCAAATAAAGAAAATTACTCATTAATAGGGAATTTTGGAGATTGGTGGACCGGAGCGACAGATGAGAAATCAGAGGGGACATTTTACTGGCATCACTCCAGGGAACTACTTGTATTTGATCAATGGAATCCCGGTGAACCGAGTGGCGGATCAATCGAAAACTGTGTATTAAAAGTGTATAGTGGAAACTGGCAAGATTTCCCTTGTTCATTTGAATATTACTATATCTGTGAGAGATAATTATGACAAGACTAATGGTAGTGATAACCCAATTAAATGTTATATATCTACTAAATAAGCTTAATACCGTATAAGTGGAAATTTTAGTGAGACCCAAATTTAGCGATCTCTCCTTCAAAATGGTATTTTATTTTTATCGAGAAGTAATTTTAGTGATTTTAAAATGCTCACTTAAGAAGCTAGTACAAATAACTTGCAATTTACTTTTAGCGACATTCAATTTTAACGATCTCAACAGCCTCGCTAATAATGCCAAGATGAAATCCTCGCAAAAATTTCTACTTATACGGTGTCAAAAAGCACTGTTTGACTTTTTGTCTCTCATCCAAAATGTTACGTTCTGACATCTATTTATTTCAGAGAGTTCATTGAGCTCCTATATTGGTTTTGAAAAATGCCCTCCTTCATCTGCAAAACTGTCAATCGATTTTTCAAAAGAAGACGAAATCATTTTTTAAAAATGGAATTAAATGCATAATGGTGAATTTTAAAGTAAATTACGTACGAATCTAGTATATCAAATACTATTCAAATATCATTTGCAAGCAATTTGAATTTTCTGGAGTACTTTGTTTTCATTAATTCCCATGCTTCATGGTGAATGCACTTTTTAGGAAAGGGGTATAACAATTGTGACAAAGTACTTTTAAAATAATTACTCACTTTGAAAAAAAAATTCAAAGTGCGTTAAAATTGGGACAAAAACACTTTGAAAAATGTTCTCAAAGTGAGTTAAATTTGGGACACACTCAACGCACTTTGAAATTGTTTTCAAAGTGCGTTAAGTTAAGAGTTTACATAAACATTTAACCACGGGGACATTTTACGCATTTTGAAAAAAAAATTGTATGAAACAAAAATTTCTAGACTTAGATTTTAGAAATTGAGATAATAAATTTTTAATAATTATATCATTTGAAAAACTATTTAATTTACCTGCACTCATTTAACCTCATTTAGAACAAGGAGATGATTGATTGATGGTATATTGTTTAACGTCCCTCTCAAGAAAAGAGAGGAGAGAGAGAGAGAAAGGAGAGAAGAGAACAAGGAGAAGACGAATAGAAGGTCTTTCATATTAACTCTTTTTTCTTATACATTGTAAATAGCCGTCATAAGCAGATTGAAAGTGGACCCCCAATCTGAGGTAAGCCCAGTTTTCATTACATATATTATGTTTATCTTTACAAAGCATTTCTGTGCCTAAGCTCCCACCCCCTTCCGGTACATATTCCAATAAATGTTACATCCAAATATATGTATTTGCATAACTGGTATGGTGTTGAAAACTTTAAATAAATTTTAGTTTACATAAAATGCATGCAAACTGGAAAAATATAATTTCAGTAAAACATATGACAGAGTGAGAATTTTCAAAGCATAGAAACATCAAAATCGCTCACTTCCATAACCGTAAGTGACCTCATCACCAAAGAGTTATCAGGCAGGTTCAATTATTTATTATACCTTTGATTCCGAAGATTTGCAAGAATATTGACCAAGTCATACACATTTTTTCACAGTGAGCTCCCACAAAAAAAATTCAAGCACATATGAAATATAAGTGACTCTAACAAGGTTTCGTGCATTCCAAAATGTGTTTAATAAAAAATCCATTCCTTGCATTAATCATTTAATTTTAATATTAATTATAATAAAAATATTTGTTTCAAGTACAATCCGGGGGGGGGGGGGG
>PRKT01000201.1:25260-37485 GCA_003671525.1 Saccostrea glomerata
AAGCACCTGTGCACAGAACATGTACTCATCAAATTGAGTGTAAAAATCGCCAGACCCTGTGACATATGACTCAGAACCTCTTATATGTATTTTATATGCTTAATTCATTACCAGTTTAAAAAAACCCAGAATTTAATTGATGATGTAAATTAGATTTTGATAAATGTTTTGCTCATAATAGGAGCTTTTTAAATTTACTAATACCCCCCCCCCAACACCATAAACACACGGCACGTACGTTTTTTTTTAAATAGGCTAGATGGAAAAGTAGTTAAAACACCGTTCGTTATAAATTAATTTAAGATATGTTCTTGTACTTTACATGTTTTGCATGTGAACACCTTTTAGAAAATTTCTACATCACATTGGGTTGCGTCACCCATTATCATATTTTAGATTAAGCATCACTCGGCACACCTCGCCCGATTCCTGAAGAATTTTCTTTTACTAGTCTAACCGAAAATTTTGTTAAGAAAAGGATTAGCAAAACAAATGTAAAGAAGGCTACGGGAATTGATGGTATATCATCCAAATTACTACATTTAGCAGAGCCCGTTATAGTAAAACCTATTACAATCATTATTAACTTGTCTTTATCATGTTCAATTTTCCCCGACAAGCTTAAAGAAGCTCAGGTTACACCAATCCATAAAAAATAGTGCTCTTATTAAATACAATTACAGACCTGTCAGTGTGCTCCCTGTTGTTTCACAAATTTTTGAAAAAGCCATTGAAATACAATTATCTGCTTATTTTGAAAAAAAAATTAACCTATTTTGGCTGCTTTTAGACCAGGTTTTGGATGTCAATCAACCCTCTTACGGGTTATTGAAGACTGGAAACATGCCCTTGATAACAACGAATATTTAGCTGCGATTTTGATGGATCTATCAAAGGCTTTCAACTGCCTTCCCTATGACCTACTCCTCTTAAAACTAAAAACAGAGTTTATAACATTTTATAAAGTTTTATGAGATTTTGCTATTTAAAGTATTGTCATCTGCATAATTGTAGAGTTTGCAGTTTTTAACAAAAAAGAACGGATCATTGATAAAAATATTTAAAAAAAAATATATAGGTCCAAGAATGGATCCTTGAGGAACACCGTTCAGAATATCCAACATTTCACTTAAATGGGAACCAATCTTAACACACTGTTTCCTATTTGATAGATATCTCTTTAACAAATCTAATGCTGGATTGGACAGGCCGTCATGGGCATTGAAAGAAAAAATGAACAGAGTCTTCAGAAAAATATCCACATTTTAAGCATTTAAATGAATCAATTAAGTTATGACTAAACTAGAGGTACTGTGAGCGATGAGCTCACTAAATGATACCCCCCGCCTCCATATAGTTATATAATTGCAAAGTCCATGTTTTGCTGTGTCCGGGAAACCCAAAATACGTGTCGGATCAAAAGGTAAAATGAAAGGTGCACAATGGCAATATGTAATAAACATTCTGTGAAAGTTTCATCAAATTTCATTCAGTGGTATGAGAGGAGTTGCGGATAAGAGATGGGTACCCCAAAGCGTAACAGACGGACGGACAGACGTGCAGACGGACGGAATTAACGATTACTATATACCATCCCGCTTTTCAAGCGGAAGGTATAACAAATCTGCATTAAGATTACTAGAGAAGTTCCTCAACTGACAGTGGAGTATATTTAATTTTCTTTGTCCGTAATTGTATAATTTGGATTTTGTTTTATCCTCAAGTTTTTTATTATACCCCTCGCTTGAAAAGCGGGAGGGTATATAGTAATCGTTAATTCCGTCCGTCCCTCTGTACGTACGTCCGTCCGTCTGTTACGCTTTGGGGTACCCATCTCTTATCCGCAACTCCTCTTAAACCACTGAATGAAATTTGATGAAACTTTCACATAATCTTTACTATGTATTGCCATTGTGCACCTCCTATTTTACTTTTTGATCCGACACATATTTTGGGATTCCCGTAGCAAAACATGGACACTGCCATTTATACACATATGGGAGGCGGGGGGTATCATTTAGTGAGCCCATTGCTCACAGTACTTCTAGTTTTGTACACACTGTTTAAACTTTGCTACACTTGTTGCAGATTTTAAGGTATCTGGTAAATCATTCCATAATTTAATTGTAGATGGAAAAAAGCTATTAATATATGGAACATAATATAATTTTAGGTATTCTAAAGCCACAGAAATTCCCAGACCCAAAACTACAAGGTATGGAAAAGGTTCTTTCAGATATGAGGCAGCAAGGACATGGAATACCCTTCCCAATGATATCCGAAACACCACATCATTTAATTTATTCAAGAATTACATATCTACCTGGTGTGGATATCAAAAATGTAATTGTAGTGTATGTAAATACCAGTCCATGCTGCCTTTGTCTGAGAAGCCTTCCTAAATGTTTTTGCGGTCATTTTAACTATTCGTGTGTGTACGCTTTTGTTTTGTTTATTTATTTTTTCTCTTCTGCTATTATTATTGTATTCTCTGAATGCCCATTTGTGTGCAAAAGCATATGAAAAATTGCATGCTTTGTATGTTGCTTTCCTTGTTGTTCAACTTTCATTTCTGTCAGTGTTTGTAAATGTTATGTACTGTACTGCGCTTTAATTATTTCTTTCTCTTAATTATTGTTTTTTTTTCAGCATGATCAGTGCTTATTAGGACTGTGATAATCACCCATGTACAAAACAATATATGCTGCTTCTTTTGTTTTTAGTTTATTCTGTGTAATAGGTGCTTGTATCTGTGGTTTTTTTCTTTATCCTTAAAGTGTCATTTTAAATAGCTTCATTTAAATTATCTTTTGTTTTACTAACACGTATATTTTTACTAATTTTTATCTCTGTGTAAATATGGTAAAGTCGGTTAAAGAGCTCACCACAGCTTATGTTATTTCTGTTGTATTGTATATATGTGCCGACTATAAATAAAATTTACTTGACTTGACTTGACTTGGACCAAATATTATGCGATACATGCATATTTGGCCTCCTTGAAGCCAGACACAAAGACAGAAGCGCACGAGATTTACATGTGTATTAGGCCTCTTTAGCTCCTGACCTATCGATTTCCATAATTTACATTCCGGTAGAATTATAAAAAAATCAACTCCACTGACTTTTAAAGAGTTATCAGAGAGAAAAAATAAAGAAATGGAAATTTATATGTTTTAACGCCGAGTCGGCAATTATTCAACCATGTTTGGCTTCTAGAAAAGTCAGCACCCACGCTAAAAGATTCTTTACAATTAGATTAAGTCTTCTAAATAAACCAGCATACAAACAATGTTCACATATAACAAAATATCCGTTTCTTGATCATTTTTACTTGTAAGCTAAATGAGGGATGATTTTGCGTTATTTTAAGCATAGTATTATACATGTATATACGTGTGGATCACAATATGTATTTAAAGGCAAAGGGATATAAAATTCAGTTTGTTGTTAGCTTGATATCAATATAAGTTTGTTCTACTATATATAATTTTTATAGAAGAGGAAGTAGATTGTCCGGATGTTTGGAAGGAAAACCAGGGATCTATGTAATGCTTTGTTCGTCAGAAAGTAAACCGGACTTCTGCTCAGGTATTCCGTAAAATTCATTAAAACTCTGATAAAAGAGATAACTTTTTCTGAATGTCTATTTTTCTTTCATATATTTGCCAAGTTGAAGTGTCTTTTTGTCCAGTTTTGCCTCGCAAGCTATGCTAAAATTGTTTGTTTTTTTACATATAAAATGCATTTCTTTTGGAAAATCAATATTTAATATGAGTGAGTAGAGGGTTAAAGAATCTTAAAAATGTTTATGCTGAAAATCAAATACACGGGTCCTTTAAATCATTTATGTAAATAAATAAATAATTTTCTTTAGCAAAAATGTTCATCAATGGGAGCTTATCTAGTGGCCATAGAATCTGAACAAGAAGATGCTTGGATAGATCAACAAATATTGCTCTACAGGAAAAAAGGTATTGTTACTTCACTTACTGTCGTGTTTGTAAAGGGAGGGGGGTTAATTATAATCGTTGTTTTCAAGACATGAAGAGATGAAACACGAGTTCATGTTTATCATGAAATGTATCTTATAGAAAACTATTTATGAATTTTCATCCACACAATCAAATCTCCAAAAGCTAATACATTAAGTTTTTTCCACCCAAAATTAAGAAAATTTGAAATTTTGAATATTAGCCAACCAGATCCCATAAGAAGGTGATGAACTCAGACAGAAGGTATTAAATTGTACATAGTCTGAAATGACCATTGAATACGCAGTATATCAAATCTGTGTATACTGTTTCTTGAAAAAAAGTCATATTTATACTAAACATTGTTTCATTGATACCTTTACGGACATCAATAAGAAAATGACACATTGAAAATAACACATCTAACAATTAAATGTCTTATAATAGAAAACATATTATGTTCCTCTGTTATTATGCAAGACCGAAGCCAAGTCAACTGAGCTAGTTTTTTGCTGGATTAAAATAACAACCGTAGTGAAAGTGAAAAAATGTCATTTAATGAAGTAAATGACGCAAAACAAAAATAGAAACATATAAGGGGGTCAGACAAGACTAAAAAAAACTTCGAAAGAATACAAAAATTTTTGGTATCATATTATGCAATCTGACCCCCTAAAATTAAATATATCATAAAGCAAGCACTGATATGCCTGTCATCAAAAAAGGGTGGGATTAAAGAAAATAAAATTGTCATTTATTGAAGTAAATGACGCAAAACAAAAATAGTACAATCAATTTTAAACTTAATTTTGCTTAAATTTACTTGAAAGTATTGCAAAGTTGATTATTAAAGCAAAATATGAGCAAATAAATACCAATTAAATAAATTGTGCCCAAAATGTTGTTCACCAGTGTCAAAATTAGGCAAATTTTTCCCTATAAAATTGCTCGAAATACCAAAAAAAACATATTTCTACAATTAAACTTTTTAAGAAAATTGTTGTACATTTTCTTTAAGTATTATGGCTCCTTTTCATAGCATGAAAAGTAGGGGTTAGTGCGCATATAAGAAAGTTTTGATATTTTTTTTATATCACCACCCCCTATTTCTTTTCAGCATTTAATGAAAATAAATCAAGACATTTAGGCGTGAAAAGCGTGTGTTTTTATTCACCACTTATTCAAAATTAGTGTGATAATTTCAGGTAATAATGTTAATCTTGTTAAGAAAAACTTTTTATGAACAAAAAGTAATTATTTAACACATAAAACTTCATAATAGTTTGTAAGATTTCCTCTCTTTCTCTTGCCCTGCGGGTTCTGGATTGGGTCCTGGTTTGTGGTGTTGGATGGTGGCTTCCCTGGGATTAGTCAAATCCAGTCCCACTTTTTCAATCTGATTTGCATGGTTTTCTCCATCTGATTTTAGTGGTTCTAGAATCCTGCTCTCTTCTAAAGTTCTTCATTTGTGATTCTTGTGACAAGACTTACCTGAAAAAATTATTTTAGAAAAAAAAATAGATTATAATTATTTGTAATATCATTGTTTAAAAAATGTAAAATCATTATTTTGTCGATCTGACTTTGTTTTTATGAACCCATGCCTGTAGTTTAGAATCAAATAATTTCTTCTATGATGTTTCAGAAATATTCCATTTTTTAACCCGCATAGGCCGCCATAGAATAAAGCGACCTAATTTCTTATCTAATGTAAACAGCTAAAAATTATAGAAGTTATCTTATTATTTTCGTACGGTATGTCTATAAATTTAGGATAGATATTCTGCATTTACAATATCAAAGGAAATTTATCATATAATACAATCTAAAGTTGCATTAAAAAGGATAATACGAATGCTGTCGTCTGCACGCATCTGAATTTAGACCCTTTACCTAACGTTCCGTACATGTATGTAGCATGTTTATGTTATGTTTCAGTTTGCGATGTGACAGTATACTAAGTATTTTGAAACGTTTGTATTCATAATGCATAAACATTGCTATTTTCAATAAGTCTGAAAGAATTGGAAACCTACATTTTTGCTTTTTCCACTGCTAGGCTACTGGAATGCCATCAATACACTTCGGCGCTCTTGGCTGGCATGTTTTAGTGTTTGGGGACCGCTTTCGAGAACATACCTGTAGGCCTAATTGTGATATCGGCAATTTTTTAAATGTTTTAAAATTTCTGTCTGTTGGCTCTTTTAACGGAGTGCCATTCGGCATTCCTGTCGCTTTGAAACGGGCGATCCCGTCTTCTTCCCCTCTCGATCATGTCGATTTCACTTGTCGACTTTCTTAGGCCTATGTCGTAAATATTGTAATTTTGCACGCGTCTTGGTCATTAATACAACATAGAAAGATTTGTTATTTAAAAATAAATATAGTTTAACATGTAAATCATAAAAACTTTAAAAACTTGTTTGTAAATTGTTACCAGTTTGAATTTTACGACATGTTTAAGTACGAAGACCCACTTGGGGTAAAATGATGAGAAGAATACATCCTTAAGAGGAGATAAAATAACTTTAAAATTTATTTTTAGGAGTTTTTGTATCTTAATGTTCTGATTTGATATTCTTTATGTATAGAATTATTCCAAGTTTTTAAAAGGTATGTTATTTCTTGTTGCTCAAGGAACAATAATTTAACCTCATAAGAAGAATTGTCAATCTGCACGATTAAGTGTATTTTGATAAAAAATTGTCGAAAAAATAATTTTAAGGATATATGACGCACACAAAATATGAATGCTTGGATTTGTACATATTTCTTAACCTACACGTATTTTTGATGTACATGTAAATGATGCAAATAACAAATTTCTAAAATATTAAGATTTCTTAAATCCCTTTGATGTTCAAATTTATACCTTTATGATATCCTTCTTATTAATCTACACAACTTTTATCATTTATTACTCAATAGTCTAAAGACCCAGATTGTAAGTCTAGATTATTTTAAAGGAATTGGTATTTCTGATTTAAAAGTCGTATCTTCCATTCTTTTTTTATGAAAAAAAAAATTGAACCTGCACCAAAGCTTTAAAAAAGAAAAAAAGGTGTATTTAAAATTAGTTTTTAAATAAAAAGAAATACACATTAATAGGCAATATTGGAGATTGGTGGACCGGATCAACAGATGAGAAATCAGCTGAAGACGGGGAATTTTACTGGCATCACTCCGGGGAACTACTTGACGATGTATTTGATCAATGGAATCCCGATGAACCAATTGGCGGATCAGACGAAAACTGTGTATTAAAAGTTTATCGTGGAAACTGGCAAGATTTCCCTTGTTCATTGGAATACTACTATATCTGTGAGAGATAATTATGATAAGATGAACAGTAGTGATGACCTTATGAAATGTTAAATTTACTAAATAAGTTTATCTAATCAGGGAACATTGTTTGACTTTTTGTCTCATCCAAAATATATGTTACGTTCTGACACATATTTCTTTCAGAAAGTTTATTGATCTTCTGTATTGGTTTTGTGAAAATGCCTTCCTTCTTCTGCAAAACTATAAATGATATCGATTTTTTCCAAAAGAAGACGAAAATTATTGAAGAAAATCGAATAAAATACAATTATAATAAATTTTAAACTGAATTATGTGCGAAGCCTTTGCGCTTCCTATGGGAAAAAGAAGACTCCTATTGATTTAGAAATCAAAAGTTCAGGGGTCAAAATTATAAACTCATAAATTCTGTTTGTTCTACTCTTTGGTTTCCGCATGATATTTCGAGAAACCACTACTCTCGGTTTCATAATGAAAGACACTCAAATATTAAGAGGTTAAAAATTCGCAGATCAAGGTTGTAAATTCAAACATTCTCTGTGTAAAACTTTCATTTCTGGGCAATGCCTCAAAACGCTTTAAGTTTTGCAATAAAATTTAAATCTGTATTCCATATATCCAATGGACCCATTAAAGCGTCCCCTTTGACCCCCTAGAACCGTCCATGCTAGCTCTTCTTTCTGCTCCAGTTGGACTAATATTCTCTGAATTAGTTTGTTTATAATAATGTGTGGCTGTAATTAGTTCACCAAAGTCTAAGTTTGGTCTGTAAAGCACGCAAATACGAAACAGATGCGACAGCGTAGTTTTGTCTTTTTCGAAAATATGTACATATCAAGGCAAATAATACATGAATATTAGTACGGTTAATTGATAAAACGAGTTAAGGGGGCCGACTATAGTATCGATTGTGCAATATTTCGCGCATCATAGTAAAATCCATGAAGCGTATTTATTGTTTTAATGCAACGTTTTTCGCTTAATTACTAAAATTAAACAAAATTAAGAAATTATAGGTATAAAAATGTAATTACAATTTGATATAACTGATTTTTTAACCGATTTTGCAATTAATAGGTAGGTTGATGTCGCTGCAGTGTGTTTTTGACGTTATGGTAATGTGAAGCTCTTAAAGAAAGGGGTAACAATATCATTACAGAAAAAGTAATAAACATACGCCCTTGAAATTTAAAACATAGAAATTTTAGAATATCTCCAATATGACTGCCGTCACGAGAAAAGGGCCCTTAAGATCAAATTTTCATAAAATGACTTTTTGGTGAATTTTGATAGCCGGACTCTTTCTGAATGCAAATATACATAAATTTTGAAAATATCTCACTTTTTCAGTATTTTATGAGCATTTTAGTGAGGCGCTCCAAAAACAACTTTGACGTTACTCACTGAAAATGTAATGATGTCGCCTGCGTCTAATTCATTTTTCAGAAATTCTTAAAATTACGTTATTTAAATAACCTCAATCGTTTTGAGAATTAAAAACTTGAGAAAGTATTTAATTTTTTTTCCAAGCGACTAGTATGTAACTATTCCTATGGAATTTCGTATATCATTACTATTTTTATACTATTTTAGAGCAGATCTAGTTATTTCGTAAAAAGGGGAGGGGGGTCTAGACAGAATCAAGGAATATTTTATACATGTAACATAATCAGTAGAAAGATAATATTTGTTTAAATCCATACAAATTATTCTTTTATATGAAATAATCTAATTCAATTTATAAAATATATAAAGAACTCGGACACTTAAAGCTTAAAGGAAATATATACAGAGAGAGAGAGAGAGAGAATCCCATGCAGAATGGCACCGCGCGCAAAACGGGGCACCCCTCTCAAAAAGCACATTGATCCCGATATTAAAAAAATTCACATGAGTCAGCATTCACTCACACACGCACTAACTTTATTCCCTATAACTGTTACGATAGGATGAAAAACACCATATTCAATATGTATGTAAATCTCAAATATTTTGTAATACAGCTTAAAACCGTGTTATGTAACAACCTAAAAAGGGTCTATCATCTTTATGATTAATAATAAGGAAACGGATAAATATAAGTTTTGTAACTTGTTTCCGAATCCTGTTTGATCTTTGTACTTCTTGCCTGTATTTCTTGCTTGTCATGTTCAAATAAAATATGGTTTAAACTAAAAACACCATGTATTTTCTGTATCATCGAAAAATTCAATTGGAAAATAAATTCAGATACGCCAAGATATGTAAACTTGTTTTTAAAAACGTTTATTCCGTTTATAAAAATTCACGAATTAAAAAAATATATATACTAAACGTTTGCTACTTCCATGCAAGCGGATTTTAAAACTTTTACTTTTTTGAATATTCTATTTAAAATTTTTAAATCTCTAAGGTTCCATTGTTTAAACAATTCATTTTTTCGCCTGTCTTAGTTATGGAGTAGAAACATAGTAAATAGGCAAATACTAGTAAAGGATTTTCTTATGAATAGTTTATATACCGTACCTTAAGTTGAAACTTTCTTTGAATTTATACCTCATATTAAAACTTTTAACTTCTTACTTTTTTAAAAATATACCACAACTAGAGCCGAGCTCGTTGCAAAGCAACGAATAGGTCTTCCGTTGGAGCTACGGACTAGAAGACGTAACCTTTAGTCGAGGTCAAAAGCCACATACCAAAGATATACTGAGAAGCAACTTACAATGCTTCGCTAGGAAAAAGACTGTAAAGGAATACTAGTACGTGTGACCTTGATCTTTCCAAATGACCCTGTGCTAAGCAATAACTAACTCTCGTCAGAGCTAAAATGAAGATAAAAAGAGTTAGGTCAAGGTCAAATGAAAGGCCAAGTTCAAAAATGGTGATGCCATTAAATAGCTCTCATCAGTATGCATCAACATGTGAAGTTTGATAACACCATTTTGAATGGTATGTTTAAAACTGAGCTAAACACTAATTTAAGAAAAGTGAGGTATAGTCAAGTTTAAAAAAATGTTAATGCAATTGCATAACTCTAATTAATTTCTATCAGTATATAAAGATTGATAAAAATATCTTGGATAGTTTGTTTGAAACTGAGCTTTGAACTGAGCTAAAGGCAAAGTGTGACAGAAGGAGAGACGGAAGGACAGAAAGTAGGAAGGATGGAAGACGTCCGACAAACACCAAATGCCTTGGCCATATTCATGGCAGGGCATAACATGTCATGTATGATTATTGGTTTACATAAAAATAGGTCGTAACTTTCAGTCTCGGAATTCAACCCCTAAACTACATGTATATATGCTTGTACAAAAACAAATCAACCGACTGACATTCTCTGCTTAAAAGGAAGACATTGTATTCATTTTAAGGGATGGGGTACTTATAGTGATGAGAGGAATTTAACAACCAGTCGGTCAATGAAACATTATTTTGGAATGTCTGTATACAGCTGCGTGGCTTTTCTTAGAATGAAATTAGTATTTTTTGAAATATCTAAATAATTCTTTTATTGACGCCGTGATATATATGATAGGCTGTATAATAGCTGTTCGGATATAGTGCCGTTTGAAGGTCCAACACCTTTCTTTTAATATAACCAAAGGTTCTAGTGATCTTTTTCCCGTATAGTCGAAATGCATATTGTGGGAGAAAGAAAAAAACGTATGGGTCGTTCAAAAACAAATTAATGAGTTGTGTTTTTTATCTACACAGACACTTTTTTCTTCTGGTTTTCCTTTTTTGTGAATTGCCGTTTATTTTGTTTACAAGCTTGTGTTCATACCTCTGTTCATACGCGCTACTAATGTGAGAGGAGAAAACAAGACGTCGTCAAGCAACAATGACTGACCAGATGGACGTTTATCTACATTGTAATCATTATACAACCAAATATCAGAGCGAATCGATAATTTAAGTACCTAGTTAAATACATATGAATTCAAAAATTAAGGTAAGAATTTAATTTATATTTTATGATAAATAGGCAATAACGAATTTTCTAATTTTGTAAAATCGTATTCTGAAAGCTCTGGATGTATATGTTTAGCCGCTCTTCTATGTAAAAGTTCATACATATAAAACATGTAATTATTATCGGCTGCGGTAGCGGCCAATCTTTATGTGATTGTGTTAGAGAGTGCACATGGGGAAATGAGACGTTTTTTTTTATTACTTCAATAAAATAAGTAAAAATCATGCGTAAAATATTTTAAAACTTGCTTAAACTTAATATTAAATGTTGAAATATATTTCAATTTCATTGTCATTAATATCTCATGATCATCGATAATTTATGGTCATATAAAAAGAGTTTACATCAGATACTCCCCAGCCTGAGAGTGTGTAAAATTTGAAAAGAAATCTCTTGATTTTCCGGATAATAATGATGTGGTTAAAGTGCACGGTGAATAAAAAATGAGGAGTTTTTCAACTTCTAGTAAAAATTGTTTTGAATTTGCTCTACATCTACAAATGACACAAAGATCATGAAGATATATTTTTTTTAATTTTGCACTGCGGTTTGCAGCATAGCCTGCTCTGCAGAAACCATGAGCTTTATCACGTAATCAAGATCCAGGGTATCGAGGCTCAGACAGGTCTACACCTTCATTTTGATGACAATAAATTCTTCTTATACATCAATGAACATGATATTTTTTTAACATCGATAAATCTATTTATGAGCAAATGCGGTAAAATTATTTTTTATTTTCCTTTGAAAACAGCCTGAAATAGAATTGAAAAACTATTTCAGCTTTGAATATCTTGACGTGCTTTCCTGCATGTGAAAGAATTTTTTTGCTTTGCAGCCAATTTGATGCTTTGCATCAATTAAATTCGTACTGACATTGTACATGTACAGGCATGTAAAATATTCTGTTTATTGGACGAAATAGTATACCATTCTGTACAATATCATTTTAAGTTTATTAGCAAATAACTGCAAACTCAAAAGTGCTTA
>PRKT01000201.1:44252-58155 GCA_003671525.1 Saccostrea glomerata
GGGGGGGGGGGGGGTCAGCCAGAAAAAAAATTACCTTAAAAAAATACTCAACCAAAAAAACGGGGAGTTGTTGAAACTCGAATCCAATTTCGCCGTTGGGGAGCGGTGGTTAGGTTCAATCTTCTTTCAGTATCAAATTTTTTTAATCAAACATAACACACTGCCTTATTCTTTTGTAGTGCACGAATTTGACTATGCCGCAAAAAAGTGTGTATGTGTGTGTGTGGAGGTGGGGGGGGGCGGACTTTCAATGTAGCCCCCCCCAACCGTTGCTACTTGCGTGGACTGTAATGGCCAATATTTTCTTTAAAAGTAGAAATATTTGTGTTTGTTTATTGATTCCTTTCCGTAGAGTCCTGTTACATGTAGGATTGTGATATACTAGTAAAGTCTTATCTCGATTTCAACGAAACTTAAAGAAATTAATGTTGATAGAGATATGAGATATGCGGGGAATTTTGATACATGTATCAGATTTGAAGATTTTAACGCAGAACGTGATTTATTTATTTCATATCATGAATTCAATAGTCAATGAGATATATTTCCGCACATTTTCAAACTTTTGGAAATTACACCCATAACCACTTGTCACTTATACTTTTTGTTCTATCTATAGTAATGTATTCTCAATACATGTACCCATATATCTGACATTAGCTGGAAATTGGTACGTCTTTTCGCTTACTGTAATCTATATAGTGTTTTCTTTTGGTTGATAAATATCCTCATTCATAATATCACTGTCGATGCAATATTGTTAATTCCTTCAACACTGGGTATAATGCTTTAGGGAAAAGTCTACAGCAGCTGTATTTAATTTCTTAGCATATTGCAATACAGGTTCGAGTGGGATTTCATTCAATCATTTCATCGGAATAATTTTAGAAATTTGAAAACAATAGTAATTTTTATCATACAATTCCTTTGAATGTATTTATTTGATCATTTTAAATTTGTTTTTGAAACCAAATTTTTAAGCAAAATTTTCGTGGCATCCCCATCCTCCGTATTTTCCCCCCTTTTTTCCTTAGCATGTTCTCTTATTGTTAATTTATTTAAAAAAAATTATTGTTGATGTAGGATTCCCAGTATTTTTATTCAATCAAAGAGGGATTATGTTTTTACCTTGAACTTTAACCGGTCTTTTAATTCGCAGATTTTTTTTTGGCTTGTCTACTTACCCCCCCCCCCTTTTCACACATTAAAATCGACAGTTCACCGAAGGCTGGCTATCGGGGTACATCAGTAAGATTAACTATGGATTAAAATTAAAATGCCTAAATACATTTTGAATTATGGTATCTAAGTAGCGCTTATAAGAACGGTAATTACTATATGTGCATAGATCTCTCACTCTTTCTTTCTTTCTCTCTCTGAAAAAAAAATGTACATGTATATGGAATATATATTTTAATATTAAGACTTCTTATCATTAATTCAAATTTCAGCATTTGTAAATTGCTCAGAAAACAAATATGCAGCAGCTTTAATTTAGTCATGCATAGACATCGCTTTAATCGCTGTTCCTAGCAATGTGCATGTCCAATGTTCCGAATATCAACAAGTTAAATACTTAAACAAAACTATGAATAAATTTACGTACTAAATAGTAAATAATATCATATACCTATTAAAAATGTCCGCATCAAATTTCAAATTTTTGATACACTTTGAAATTCAATTTTATTTCTTGTTCACAAAATGCAGTCAACAAAATTACTTCCGTGTTCACAATGCCGCAACTTTGACGTCGTTTTCTGAGCATTGTGACGTCAAAAGATAAGGGCCCTTTTCTCATGACTGCAGTCATATGTTTATTATGTTTTCTTGTGAATCCATTGTCTACGTCATATTTTGTAGTGCTCTATAAGAATAGTAAAATTTGCTAATTTTTTGGCATTTTGAGATGCCACCTCTCTTAACAAGACGGTAGAATTTTGTGTTTCTTACATATATTGTATCATATAGTATTACTCATAAAACATTATAGTTTGAACAAAATTTCTATTGTAGTATTTGTATAATTTGCCTTAAAGTGCGAAAAATTAGCATTTTCCTATATAATTCTATAGTAAATGTACCTGTATTTTGAGACGGTCCTTTAGAAATACCTGGAAGGTAGATTTTGCATGTACACTGAAGTTAATGTAAGTTATATATGGTATAAAAATGAAGAGTTTCGCTATTGCAGTTTTCACACAATAAAACTATAGTCGGCCCCCTTAAATCATATAATCTCAGAAGTACGGCTACAGCAACTGTTTTATTCTTCTACTTCAAAAGTGTAAAACTGAACAATGCTTAATAATTTTTATTTTTTTCTACTTTCAAAAACCGTTTTTGTTTTGTTTTAAAATGTTGATTTTTGAATATCTTTTTCGAAGAGTAGTACTGTTTCTTAATACCATATCATACCGGGTATATCCTATCGTATCCTCCTTAGAGGTTAATGATTTTCATTTAGGTCTATAAATAAATAGCCGGACTATTCACCTCAAATAAAACAATAAATAAGTAACAGTACTAGCGACATCATTTCCTTATAGTTTAGATGAAAATGAAATATAGATAACCAAAGTGTAGGCGGACAACCTGTCCTGTCGCAGAGAAACATTTCTGAAGCCAAATATGAGTGCATGATCGCTTATATATTGTATAAAAGAATTCAAATTAATAGATGATAGGTCATACCCCATAGATAACATAGCCAGTTAGGACCTTGTCTTATATAGATTAAAGTCAGGAACAGATTATGCAGGGATTTGTTTCATTCCGTAGTGTTCTAGTGACGATTTCATTGATTACATCATTCAATTTCACTGCAAAAGAATTTAATCACTATACTCGTGTCAAGTTAGCGATATATTATATGAACTATAATTATTTAAATAATTAATTTAAATGTCAATTATTTTATTTTCAAATGTGCATGTTCCATATTTTCTAAAAAAAAAAAAAAAAAAAAATGTTTTAAAACGAAAATTTTATGTTACGGTTAGTAGAATGCTTAATAGCAATTCAAAATTACATAACAATCTATTAAAGCATGTTTATTGCAAACATTAACAAGATTTCTATTTTTTCTTGTTATTTAAATAACTAGCCGTTAAGGTTGATGGTTTTTAATTTCTTTTACTCGTCATCGAAATTTCAAAGAAGTATATGGAACAACTATGTTTTTATCATTGGATACCTATGACCTATTTAAAGCACAGCATGGGCTTTTGAAACCCAAGTGTTGATTTATTTCCCTTGATTAATGATGTTTATGAAAAAAGTGGTTTACATGTGTACAAGATTTCTTGTAAGTCGGTGATCTATTTTCATTGATATTTTGGATTTAGAGAAACAATAACCATTCCTATTAAACCCATACTTAAGATTTGATTTCAATGTTGATGCTGCAATATCACGTCTAAACAAAGATGAGCACAACTGGACTAACGATGATATACTATTCGGAGCTACGCAACAGGAAGTTGCAACGGCATTTGGTTTACATCAATCAGCTTTGCGCGGTTAAACGCACGTCTTCTCCAGCTAAGAACACGGATGACAGATCACGAACTGGCCGTACATGCATATTTGGCCTCCTTGAGGCCAGACACAAAGACAGATGCGCACGAGATTTACATGTGTATTAGGCCTCTTTAGCTCCTGACCTCTCGATTTACATAATTTACATTCCGGTAGAATTATTAAGAAATCAGCTCCACTAACTTTTAAAGAGTTATCAGAGAGAAAAAATAAAGAAATGGAAATTTACATTGTTTAACGCCGAGTCGGCAATTATTCAAACATGTTTGGCTTCTAGAAAAGTCAGCACCCACGCTAAAAGATTCTTTACAATTAAATTAAGTCTCCTAAATAAACCAGCATACAAACAGTATTCGCATATAACAAAATATCCGTTTCTTGATCATTTTTACTTGTAAGCTAAATGAGGGATGATTTTGCGTTATTGTAAGCATAGTATTATACATGTATATACGTATGGATCACAATATGTATTTAAAGGCAAAGGGATTATAAAATTCAGTTTGATGTTAGCTTGATATCAATATAACTTTGTTCTAGTATATATATATGATTTTCATAGAAGAGAAAGTAGATTGTCAGGATGTTTGGAAGAAAAAAAAAAACCCCAGAGATCTATGTACTGCTTTGTTCATCAGAAAGTAAACTGGACTTCTGCTCAGGCATTCCGTAAAATTCATTAATACTCTTATAAGAGAGATAACTTTCTGAATATCTATTTGTTTTTTTTTTTTGTTTTTTTTTTTACATATTTGCCAAGTTGATTTGTCTTTTTGTCCAGTTTTGCCCCGCAAGCTACTGTAGGTCACTAAATTTTCGCGACACCTTATTTTTGCGAGATAGTCATTGACTCTTGATTAGCGAGACAAAATTTTCGCGAAATGAGGTTTTTGCTCTATATAATCTAAAGTAATACTAATATACACGAGAATTAAATTTTTGCGAGCTTTTTGTTTCGCGTAATTACGCCTAAATAAAGTTCTCGCGAATAAAAAGTGATTTACAGTATGCTTAAATTGTTTGTGTTTTACATATAAAATGCATTTCTTTTGGAAAATCAATATCTAATATAAGTGAGTAGAAGGTTAAAGAATATAAAAAATGTTTATGCTGAAAATCAAATACACGGGTCCTTTAAATCATTTATGTAAATAAATAAATAATTTTCTTTAGCAAAAATGTTCATCAATGGGAGCTTATCTGGTGGCCATAGAATCTGAACAAGAAGATGCTTGGATAGATCAACAAATATTGCTCTACAGGAAAAAAGGTATTGTTACTTCACTTACTGTCGTGTTTGTAAAGGGAGGGGAGTTAATTATCGTTCTTTTCAAGACATGAAGAGATGAACCACGAGTTCATGTTTATCATGAAATGTATCTTATAGAAAACTATTTATAAATGTTCATCCACACAATCAAATCTCCAAAAGCTTATTCATGGAATAGAAGTTTTTTCTCTCCCCAAATTAAGAAAATTTGAAATTTTGAACATTAGCCAACTAGATCTCATAAGAAGGTGATGAACTCAGACAGTAGATATTAAACTGTAAATAATCTGAAACGACCATTGAATCCGCAGTATATCAAATCTGTGTATATTGTAAAAAGTAATATTTATACTAAACATTGTTTCCTTGATACCTTTATTGACATCGATAAGAAAATGACACATTGAAAATTAAACATCCAGCAATTAAATGTCTTATAGAAAACATATTATTCAAAGCTTGTAGTTAATCATAACTCCTTAGCACCTTATCCCACCTTTAAAATTTCTAGGGTTTGTGTGTATCCCTATTAAACAAGAATATGTAAATGCTTTTAGCTCTTTTAGATCTTTTATTGTTCGTTGTACTAAGTTCTTTTTCTTCATATTTTGGTTTTTGAAAAATAATGACATTAATATTTATTGTACATAAATATTGTAATTTGTTAAAAATTGGATAATTTCTCATGCAAGTTTATATCATTAAGGATTCAAGATTTATATCTTTTTAAAAGAAGATACATTAAATTGAAAGTTATAGTGAAATTTTTAATGCAGGTTCCAAAAGGTTCAATTTAAGGTCTGTCTCCATTTTTCGCAAACAGAGCAAGTTCATGACATAGTGCATGACTTGTCTTACAAATATATTTTAAGAGGAGATGTAATAACTTTTAAATTTATTTTTATGAGTATTTGTATCTTAATGTTCTGATTTAATATTCTTTATGCATAGAATTATTCCAAGTTTTTAAAAGGTATGTTATTTCTTATTGCTCAAGGAACAATAATTTAACCTTCTCATAAGAAGAATTGTCAATCTACAGTATATGATTAAGTGTATTTTGATAAAAAATTGTCAAAAAAATAATTTTAAGGATAGATGACACAAACAAAAATTGGATGATTGGAAATTGTATATATTTCTAAACCTACGTGTATTTTTTTATGTACATGTAAATGATGCAAATAACAAATTTCTAAAATATCAAAATTTGTTAACTCTCTATGATGTTAAAATTTATACGGTAACATTTATGATATTCTTCTTATTAATCTGTAAAATTTTCATCACTTATTACTAAATAGTCTAAAGACCCAGATTGTAAGTCTAGATTATCTTAATGAAATTAGCATATCTGATTTAAAAGTCGTATCTTCCATTCTTTTTTATGAAAAAAAAATTGAACCTGCATCAAAGCTTTAAAAAAGAAAAAGAGTGTTTTTAAAATTAGTTTTAAAAAAAAATACTCATTAATAGGGAATTTTGGAGATTGGTAAACCGGAGCTACAGATGAGAAATCAGAGGGGAAATTTTACTGGCATCACTCCAGGGAACTACTTGACGATGTATTTGATCAATGGAATTCCGATGAACCAAGTGGCGGATTAGACGAAAACTGTGTATTAAAAAAGTATTGTGGAAACTGGCAAGATTTCCCTTGTTCATTGGAATACTACTATATCTGTGAGAGATAATTATGATAAGATGAACAGTAGTGATGACCTTATGAAATGTTAAATTTACTAAATAAGTTTATCTAATCAGGGAACATTGTTTGACTTTTTGTCTCATCCAAAATATATGTTACGTTCTGACACATATTTCTTTCAGAAAGTTTATTGATCTTCTGTATTGGTTTTGTGAAAATGCCTTCCTTCTTCTGCAAAACTATAAATGATATAGAATCTTTCCAAAAGAAGACGAAAATGAAAAAAATCCAATAAAATACAATAATAAAAAATTTAACTGAATTATGTACGACTGTAGTATGTCAGATACCATTAAAAAAGAATTTGAAAGCAGTATGAATCTTCTTGAGTATTTTAAATTGTTTTCAAAAATTTTCCATGTTTTTTAGTGACTGCACATTTTGGGAAAGGTTGTGCATTAAAATTAAGCAACACAGTTAAAATGAGCAAATCACATTGATTCATCAAAACATTGCATCACCAAATACCTAAACCTAGTAGTGAGCATTTCTTTCCTGCACGTGATAAGGAAGTTCCAGATTTTATTCTCGTTCCTAACCTAAGAAACATTTTCTTTCACAAATTACACAACTCTTTCTGATTCTGACCTTTTAAAAAACCAAGTCCAAGTGTCGCTTAAGGCATGATGGAAAACTTAAAGTTTGTCGACCGAAAGCAGAATGCATAGGTAAAACTTTATGGCACTTCACCCAAAAAAAAAAATGAACGAAAAAATCTCAAATAGGCCGTTAAACAACATCCTTACATACATGGATTTGTTTTTGTCCCGAAGCGGAGATATCAATGTCGGCCTGTTTGTTCGTCTGTCTGTCTGCATTTTTATCTGTAACACTTTCTTTTTCCGTGCGAAATCTTGCGAAGCCATTGAGCTTCCTATGGCAAAAAAGAACACCCCCTATTGATTTAGAAGTCCAAAGTTCATGGATCAAAACCATAAACTCATAAAGTCTGTCTGTTCTACACTTTGGTTTCCGCACGATATTTCGAGAAAACCACTACTGTCGGTTTCATAATGAAAGACACTCAAATATTAAGAGGTCAAAAGTTCGAACATCAAGGTTGTAAATTCATACATTCTGTGTGTAAAAATTTCATTTATGGGCAATGCCTCAACGCTTTAAGTTTTGCGATAAAATTTAGATATGTATTGCATATATCCCAATGGCCCCACTTAAAGCGCCCCCTTTGACCCCCTAGAACCGTACATGCTAGCTCTTCTTTTTGCTTCAGTTGGACTAATATTCTCTGAATTTGTTTGTTGAAAATAATTTGGCTGAAAGTAATTCATCAAAGTCTTTGGTCAGAAAAGCACTCAAATACGAAACAAGTGCTACAGCATAGCGGTGTCTTTTTCGAGAATATGTACCCAAGTGAAAATTTTTTCAAACAAATCACTTACAAATTGCCTTCAAATTGCTCTAAAATCACTTAAAAGTGATTTGTTTCAGTGATTTGTAAACAATTCATGTAACAAATCATGCTTAAATCCTTTTCTACCAAAATGATGAATTTTTTTCACTTGGGTACATATCAAGGCAAATAATACATGAATATTAGTACTGTTAATTAATGTTAAATCATTTAATCTCGGAAATACGGCTACACCAACTGTTTTCTTCTTCTACTTTATAAGTATAAAACTGAATAATGCTTCATAATTTCATATTTTTTTCTATTTTCAAAAACCGTTTTTGTTTTGTTTAAAAATGTTAAATTTTGTAAATTTTTTTCGAGGATCGAGTAGTACTATTCCTTAATGCCATATTATATATCCTATTTTGTCCTACTTAGAGGTGAAAGTTTTGATTTAGGTCTATAGATAAATAGCCGGACTATTCACCTCAAATAAAACAATAAATAAGTACATGTACTAACATTACCGACATTATTTCCTTATAGTTTAGATGAAAATGGAATATAGATAACCAAAGTGTAGGCGGACAACCTGTCTTGTAGCAGAGAAACATTTCTGAAGCGAAATGTTAGTGCATGATCGCTTACATGTATATATTGTATAAAAGAATCAAATTAATAGACGATAGGTCATACCATAGATAACATAGCCAGTTAGGACCTTGTCTTATATAGATTAAAGTCAGGAACAAATTATGCAGGGATTTGTTTCATTCCGTAGTGTTCTATTGACGATTTCATTGATTACATCATTCAAATCCACTGCAAAGACTTTAGTCACTATACCCGTGTCGAGTAAGAGATAATTTTATTAACTAATTTATTAATTAATTAAATTAAATATCAATAATCATTTAATTTCTAAACACGCATGTACCATATTTTCTAAATAAAAAATTATATTGTTTTCAAACGATTATTTTATATTATTGTAATAATAATTTTTTTTTGGTTTGTAGAATATTTAGCACTTCAAAATTAACAATCTATTTATGCATATTTATTGCAAACATTACCTGGATTTCTATTTTTCATCTTATTTAAAATAATTAACCTTTAAGATTGATGTTTTAAATATATTGATAATTTTTTTACTTTTCTTTTCTCATAAAACTTAAAAAATAAAATTCCTGGAAATAATTATTTTCTGTATTCAATGCAATTTTTTTAAAAAGCTTAATCCTTCAGAATGAAACCATGAAACACATTTTTTCTAGACAGAATATCAGTCTTCAACATAAACATATCAACATAATGAGAATTACAGCAATCTAATAGCATTTTTAATAAAGTTTTCTTCTTTCCACATGAAAGGCTGTGCAGATAAGATAAACAACTGTGCAAACTTCGGGAAATCGTCCTGTCTTCCCCCATACGAGGAGTGGGCGAGAGATAATTGCGCTCAATACTGTGGAATATGTGGTAAGTTTATGATATTACATGTAATGGGACATTGCAAAAGGGAGCATCCCTTTGCCAAGTAGCATATAGATCCCGATTTGAATTATTTTTGTTTTGCACGAGGTCCACCCCTCCCACGAACACACACGTAAGCGTGTTACTGTGCGCTCTCTGTCTCTCTCTCTCTCTCTCTCTTGCATATCGTCGAATGCAAGAGGTTTAGATGTATAAAAAGTAAACATTCCCCTTTAAAACAAAGACCTATAACAATTGCTATGAAACGTCATTCAAAATACTACCCAATGATATGTTATCATATCAAACAAGGTCATTTTACGAAATTTACAAAATACCGATACCGGGTTGTTGAAAATTCATGTAACGTCAACAAGTCTGATAGTATCCTGTCCTCGAGCTAGGTTTAAATATCTATCGTTTAATAATACTCTTGACTATCGAATAAGCTACATTCTAGGGGTTGAGAATACTTTATTGGTATTACATGTACTTTGATATTACTACATAATTAAGAAAAGTTGACGGAAAATAAAAATTTTGAAGCAATCTAGTTTTTCATACAATTTGGTTGTTATCGTGTAGAGTCAATTGAATTTTATATAACTTAGTTTAATTTTAATGTGATACCGAAAGTTCGATTTTAACACATGTTACAGAAGAAAAGAGAAGTTATTGCAGGCATGATAACTCGCAACAACTTTCCTCTGTGAATCCACTTATCAATTTAGAGAAGATATATTTCTTCTTTAAAAGAGCATGGATAAGAAGTATAAAGAAAAGTCTAAAAAAAAATATTTCCAGGGGGTCCTACCACCCCTACTCCCTGTGTTGACGTACGAGATGACTGCGTGACTTATGGGAAGACTCTCTGTCAGGATGTGAAGTACGCCCCCTGGGTACTGGACAACTGCCGCTATTACTGCAGACAGTGTTCGGGTTAGTTTATTATAATTATATTATAATTATTTTTATTTATATTACAAGAATTTGGTTTTATTTATCTTATATTAATTATTCTTATTTAATTGTTTTTTTTTAATCATCCTATGGTTCTCTATACTTTTGAACCAGTGTGAATGATACACTTCTCAATGTCAAACTTAATCACTGGTAATATTACCTATAATATACATGTAGAATTGTAATCAGTGTAATTATATTGTAATAATTTGTTCATGCCCCCCGAGGGCTCTTGATTGGTGAATAAACACATTACATTAAATATAACGTTAATTGTTTGAATGTTCACCGTCTCTAATTCCTCGCATGATATAAGCGTCGAATGTGTGAGTCACCTAATATTAATACAGACATCTTGACGAAGGAAAAACACAGTACAAAACAATGATCGTTGGGACAACATAGGTTACGAATGATGAAAAATCGGAACGCACGTAGGCCTTCCACGTGTGCCAGGACCGAATTTCAAGTCTCGTCTTTTAACACTTACAAATGTGCTGAATTCCTTGGAAATCCAAAAGATCACACAACGAGAAGTCCATCAAATGTATTAACTGTGCACTGGATACGCTGTAGCCAACTTGCTTGTTCAAAAATAAAATTGTATTTCCATACAAATATGGCGCCGCCACTGATTGTACTCAATCTGATACTGAGGTTGTTCCAAAAACAAGACCGCACAAAAGTATTAGAGTTATCTCGCTTGTCCCACTTTCAATACACAAGAAATGGGCATAAAATTATTTATGAACATAAATAGCATATACATGTTAGTAAAACAAAAGATAATTTAAATGAAGCTATTTAAAATGACACTTTAAGGATAAAGAAAAAAACCACAGATACAAGCACCTATTACACAGAATAAACTAAAAACAAAAGAAGCAGCATATATTGTTTTGTACATGGGTGATTATCACAGTCCTAATAAGCACTGATCATGCTGAAAAAAAAACAATAATTAAGAGAAAGAAATAATTAAAGCGCAGTACAGTACATAACATTTACAAACACTGACAGAAATGAAAGTTGAACAACAAGGAAAGCAACATACAAAGCATGCAATTTTTCATATGCTTTTGCACACAAATGGGCATTCAGAGAATACAATAATAATAGCAGAAGAGAAAAAATAAATAAACAAAACAAAAGCGTACACACACGAATAGTTAAAATGACCGCAAAAACATTTAGGAAGGCTTCTCAGACAAAGGCAGCATGGACTGGTATTTACATACACTACAATTACATTTTTGATATCCACACCAGGTAGATATGTAATTCTTGAATAAATTAAATGATGTGGTGTTTCGGATATCATTGGGAAGGGTATTCCATGTCCTTGCTGCCTCATATCTGAAAGAACCTTTTCCATACCTTGTAGTTTTGGGTCTGGGAATTTCTGTGGCTTTAGAATACCTAAAATTATATTATGTTCCATATATTAATAGCTTTTTTCCATCTACAATTAAATTATGGAATGATTTACCAGATACCTTAAAATCTGCAACAAGTGTAGCAAAGTTTAAACAGTGTGTACAAAACTAGAAGTACTGTGAGCAATGGGCTCACTAAATGATACCCCCCGCCTCCCATATGTGTATAAATGGCAGTGTCCATGTTTTGCTACGGGAATCCCAAAATATGTGTCGGATCAAAAAGTAAAATAGGAGGTGCACAATGGCAATACATAGTAAAGATTATGTGAAAGTTTCATCAAATTTCATTCAGTGGTTTAAGAGGAGTTGCGGATAAGAGATGGGTACCCCAAAGCGTAACAGACGGACGGACGTACGTACAGAGGGACGGACGGAATTAACGATTACTATATACCCTCCCGCTTTTCAAGCGAGGGGTATAATAAAAAACTTGAGGATAAAACAAAATCCAAATTATACAATTACGGACAAAGAAAATTAAATATACTCCACTGTCAGTTGAGGAACTTCTCTAGTAATCTTAATGCAGATTTGTTATACCTTCCGCTTGAAAAGCGGGATGGTATATAGTAATCGTTAATTCCGTCCGTCTGCACGTCTGTCCGTCCGTCTGTTACGCTTTGGGGTACCCATCTCTTATCCGCAACTCCTCTCATACCACTGAATGAAATTTGATGAAACTTTCACAGAATGTTTATTACATATTGCCATTGTGCACCTTTCATTTTACCTTTTGATCCGACACGTATTTTGGGTTTCCCGGACACAGCAAAACATGGACTTTGCAATTATATAACTATATGGAGGCGGGGGGTATCATTTAGTGAGCTCATCGCTCACAGTACCTCTAGTTTAGTCATAACTTAATTGATTCATTTAAATGCTTAAAATGTGGATATTTTTCTGAAGACTCTGTTCATTTTTTCTTTCAATGCCCATGACGGCCTGTCCAATCCAGCATTAGATTTGTTAAAGAGATATCTATCAAATAGGAAACAGTGTGTTAAGATTGGTTCCCATTTAAGTGAAATGTTGGATATTCTGAACGGTGTTCCTCAAGGATCCATTCTTGGACCTATATATTTTTTTTTTAATATTTTTATCAATGATCCGTTCTTTTTTGTTAAAAACTGCAAACTCTACAATTATGCAGATGACAATACTTTAAATAGCAAAATCTCATAAAACTTTATAAAATGTTATAAACTCTGTTTTTAGTTTTAAGAGGAGTAGGTCATAGGGAAGGCAGTTGAAAGCCTTTGATAGATCCATCAAAATCGCAGCTAAATATTCGTTGTTATCAAGGGCATGTTTCCAGTCTTCAATAACCCGTAAGAGGGTTGATTGACATCCAAAACCTGGTCTAAAAGCAGCCAAAATAGGTTAATTTTTTTTTCAAAATAAGCAGATAATTGTATTTCAATGGCTTTTTCAAAAATTTGTGAAACAACAGGGAGCACACTGACAGGTCTGTAATTGTATTTAATAAGAGCACTATTTTTTATGGATTGGTGTAACCTGAGCTTCTTTAAGCTTGTCGGGGAAAATTGAACATGATAAAGACAAGTTAATAATGATTGTAATAGGTTTTACTATAACGGGCTCTGCTAAATGTAGTAATTTGGATGATATACCATCAATTCCCGTAGCCTTCTTTACATTTGTTTTGCTAATCCTTTTCTTAACAAAATTTTCGGTTAGACTAGTAAAAGAAAATTCTTCAGGAATCGGGCGAGGTGTGCCGAGTGATGCTTAATCTAAAATATGATAATGGGTGACGCAACCCAATGTGATGTAGAAATTTTCTAAAAGGTGTTCACATGCAAAACATGTAAAGTACAAGAACATATCTTAAATTAATTTATAACGAACGGTGTTTTAACTACTTTTCCATCTAGCCTATTTAAAAAAAAACGTACGTGCCGTGTGTTTATGGTGTTGGGGGGGGGGTATTAGTAAATTTAAAAAGCTCCTATTATGAGCAAAACATTTATCAAAATCTAATTTACATCATCAATTAAATTCTGGGTTTTTTTAAACTGGTAATGAATTAAGCATATAAAATACATATAAGAGGTTCTGAGTCATATGTCACAGGGTCTGGCGATTTTTACACTCAATTTGATGAGTACATGTTCTGTGCACAGGTGCTT
>PRKT01000201.1:58999-75676 GCA_003671525.1 Saccostrea glomerata
GGAGGCGGGGGGTATCATTTAGTGAGCTCATCGCTCACAGTACCTCTAGTTTAGTCATAACTTAATTGATTCATTTAAATGCTTAAAATGTGGATATTTTTCTGAAGACTCTGTTCATTTTTTCTTTCAATGCCCATGACGGCCTGTCCAATCCAGCATTAGATTTGTTAAAGAGATATCTATCAAATAGGAAACAGTGTGTTAAGATTGGTTCCCATTTAAGTGAAATGTTGGATATTCTGAACGGTGTTCCTCAAGGATCCATTCTTGGACCTATATATTTTTTTTTAAATATTTTTATCAATGATCCGTTCTTTTTTGTTAAAAACTGCAAACTCTACAATTATGCAGATGACAATACTTTAAATAGCAAAATCTCATAAAACTTTATAAAATGTTATAAACTCTGTTTTTAGTTTTAAGAGGAGTAGGTCATAGGGAAGGCAGTTGAAAGCCTTTGATAGATCCATCAAAATCGCAGCTAAATATTCGTTGTTATCAAGGGCATGTTTCCAGTCTTCAATAACCCGTAAGAGGGTTGATTGACATCCAAAACCTGGTCTAAAAGCAGCCAAAATAGGTTAATTTTTTTTTCAAAATAAGCAGATAATTGTATTTCAATGGCTTTTTCAAAAATTTGTGAAACAACAGGGAGCACACTGACAGGTCTGTAATTGTATTTAATAAGAGCACTATTTTTTATGGATTGGTGTAACCTGAGCTTCTTTAAGCTTGTCGGGGAAAATTGAACATGATAAAGACAAGTTAATAATGATTGTAATAGGTTTTACTATAACGGGCTCTGCTAAATGTAGTAATTTGGATGATATACCATCAATTCCCGTAGCCTTCTTTACATTTGTTTTGCTAATCCTTTTCTTAACAAAATTTTCGGTTAGACTAGTAAAAGAAAATTCTTCAGGAATCGGGCGAGGTGTGCCGAGTGATGCTTAATCTAAAATATGATAATGGGTGACGCAACCCAATGTGATGTAGAAATTTTCTAAAAGGTGTTCACATGCAAAACATGTAAAGTACAAGAACATATCTTAAATTAATTTATAACGAACGGTGTTTTAACTACTTTTCCATCTAGCCTATTTAAAAAAAAACGTACGTGCCGTGTGTTTATGGTGTTGGGGGGGGGGTATTAGTAAATTTAAAAAGCTCCTATTATGAGCAAAACATTTATCAAAATCTAATTTACATCATCAATTAAATTCTGGGTTTTTTTAAACTGGTAATGAATTAAGCATATAAAATACATATAAGAGGTTCTGAGTCATATGTCACAGGGTCTGGCGATTTTTACACTCAATTTGATGAGTACATGTTCTGTGCACAGGTGCTTGAGGACAGGACCCCCTCCCCCCTTCGATACAGACCCCTGGGCTTTTTCGACTTTTTTCTCATAAATAATCTTTTATTGACATATTTGTGATAAGCTCTATACCAACAAATCAAAGAATTACCTAAAACAAATGTTCTATAAAATCTACCCTACATTCAATATATTAAAATCAACTGATCTTTATTTAGAGAGTGGGGTAGAAGTTTTTAAAAAATGTTAGTTTAAGCAATTTTTCTGCTTTGATGAGTAGATTATATCACAAGTATGTCATATATATATATTTTATGTGAAAAAAGTCTAAGGCCCGGAGTTCTATATTGGGGGGGGGGGGGTTCCTGAGACTAGTTCATGTTTTTGTTCAAGGATATTGGTATTCCAATTAAGGAGTTAAAAACTGTCCTTCCCTGCACTTCGCTTATGTTTTTGGGTATTGAGTTGGACTCTATTTTGATGGAGTCATGTTTACCACAAGACGAGATAACTAAATCTAGACACCTAATACATATTCACAAGTCTAAAAAATCTATAACATTACTAGAGTTACAGTCTGTAATAGGTCTGTTAAACTTCGCCTGTTCAGTGGTCATTCCAGGACGCCCATAGCCTAGGCGGCTAATTGATCTGTCAATTGAGTTAACTCAACCTTTTAATCATAGGAGATTGAATAAGGAAGCTCGAGTGGATTTAAATGCTTGGGGTTTATTTTTGGAGCATTTCAATGGCAAGTCACTGTTTTCATCAGAGCAATGGGACAATTCTGACTCATTACAGTTGTATACGGATGCAAGTAACATTGGTTTCTGTGGTTATTTACGAAATCAGTATTTTAGTGGTATGTGACCTAAAACCTGGAAAACCTATCATATTACAATAAAAGGAGTTATTTCCCATTGTACTTGCAGTTCAGCTTTGGGCAGATCAGTTAGAAAATCGATGTATTATTATTAAATTTTTTTCACGGATAATGATGCTGTCGTGCTCATCATCAACAAACAAACCTAAGTCAATCATGGTTGTTGTTTGTCGTTTAGTAGTGCAATGTTTAAAACACAATATTTTATTTCAAGGAAGACATGTACCGGGTTAGATAATGATTTAGCTGATCATCTTTCTCGCCAGCAGATTCCACAGTCCCTACAAAAATTTTCCCACAACAACCCTGTAGCATGCCATAACAATGAGGACAATCTCAAAGTTTAGAATCAATAGCTTCAGACCTAATAAATCAGTCATTAGCACCACCAACTCATAATACTTATCAAAGGGCAATTGAATATTACCATCCTTTGGTGTCATCATTTTGCTTTGCCAAGGAAAGGTGTACCAGCAAAAGCAGAATATATCATTTTGTTTATAGCTTATTGTACTGGCAACCTATGTTTAGTATTCAACATAAGATAAGGAATATGAAAGGCCCAACTTTTAGTGAAAAAATGTCTACAAGGTTACAAGAATAAGACAAGCTTAGTGGACTCTAGGTTACCTATAATACAAATCATTCTTAAACAGCTGATAGCTTCTTTACAATATACAACAAGTTTATATTTTGTACAGGTACTTATGAAAAGTGTGTATTTAGTGGCATTTCATTGTTTTCTTAGGATTGGAGAATTTACAGCTTCAAAAGACAGAAATTGTCATTTATTGACAGTACAATCTGTACATTTTTTAGATAATACTTCAGACCGCCCAATAGGATTTGAGTTGACTATGAAATCTTTCAAATATGGTAAAGGTCAATCTTACACTTTGCATGTGGAAAATGACAGCAAAGATAACACAATATGTCCTGTTAAGTCCCTATGGACATATTTTCAATTACAAAAACCAACTTCTGGTCCTCTTTTTACTTTCATGGATGGGTCACCGGTGTCAAGGAAATATTTTACAGATCAGTTATGTTTGTCATTAAATTAGTGTGGGTTAGATTGTAAACGATGTAAAGGTCCCAGCTTTCGAAATCAGATCAGCCACAACGGCTTTTTCCAATGGAGTTCTAGAGCAAAAAATTAAAGCAATGGGGCGGTGGTCATCAGACGCTTTCAAAAAGTACATTCGAATCCCCTTTGTAAACCTTTGACTGCCCACGAGGTGAGGTTGAGGTAATGAGTTATGACCATGGTGACAAGAGCATCTGGTCAGATTATAATTCATGACATTTCAAATCTACTTTGAGTTGAGTTCCTATAAAATAGTGAGTAATTTGTTTGGTTGATGTCAATCAAGTGTTTTAATTACTGATGTCACAAATTATACCCAATCATGGTGACAAGAGCATCTGATTGTAAAATAAATATCAAATCAGTAATAGAGAATATGAGGGTTTGGACAATTGTCAAAATATGTGAACAAGTTTGACACATTGGCTTAGAAAAAACTTTTTCAACCATGATGACAGGAGCATCTGGTTGTATCAAGAAGTAGTAAAGTTTTGATGTAATTATGCATCTAAAAAAGTTTGTGTACAACGCATAATAATATGGTATTGTTTTACAAGAGTTGAAATAGTTTCTTTGTATGTTGGTAATGTGTTATTTTTCATTGTTTGTATCCAGTTTGTATGAATTTTAGGGATACTTCTATTGTAGTAAGATTTAGACTCGCACTAGGGTTGGGTGGGGATTACTGCTGATGACAGTTCAGATCTGCCTGTCATTGGCAGTAAGTGGCATTTTTACCTTTCCCCACCTTTGATGTAAACATTTTATACAGTAAGGTTTTGATCTATTTGGAAGTTGCATGTAGTGATATTGGTATCACTGCAAGGTTTATAAATGTAAATCTATCAAACTACATTTCATTTTTGAAATAGTTTTACAAAATTGTCATTTGATAATAAATGACCTTTTTCAACTTCAAACGGTGTTGTGTTGGTATCAGATAGTGTAATATTACATCAAACAGAGCAACCTTTAGTGCGAGTATCAGGAAGATGGGCATAAATGCTATTTATGTTCATAAATAATTTTATGCCCATTTCTTGTGTATTGAAAGTGGGACAAGCGAGATAACTCTAATACTTTTGTGCGGTCTTGTTTTTGGAACAGCCTCAGTATTAGATTGAGTACAACCAGTGGCAGAGCCATATTTGTATGGAAATACAAGTTTATTTTTGAACAACCCTCCCACCTCTCCCTAATAGTTAAAAATTTATAGTGTTCTTAATTGATGTGAATAATTTGACAATATTTTTCCATATTTCTTTTTTCAGTAGGTAAGGCATTTTTACCTTACCCCACCTTTGATGTAAAAATTTTATACAGTAATGTTTTGATCTATTTGGAAGTTGCATGTAGTGATATTGGTATCACTGCAAGGTTTATAAATGTAAATCTATCAAACTACATTTTCATTTTTACCTTACCCCACCTTTGATGTAAACATTTTATACAGTAATGTTTTGATCTATTTGGAAGTTGCATGTAGTGATATTGGTATCACTGCAAGGTTTATAAATGTAAATCTATCAAACTACATTTTCATTTTTACCTTACCCCACCTTTGATGTAAACATTTTATACAGTAATGTTTTGATCTATTTGGAAGTTTCATGTAGTGATATTGGTATCACTGCAAGGTTTATAAATGTAAATCTATCAAACTACATTTTCATTTTTGTAATAGTTTTACAAAATTGTCATTTGATAATAAATGACCTTTAGGCCTCTTTAGCTCCTGACCTATCGATTTACATAATTTACATTCCGGTAGAATTATCAAGAAATCAACTCCACTATCTTTTAAAGAGTTATCAGAGAGAAAAAATAAAGAAATGGAAATTTATATTGTTTAACGCCGAGTCGGCAATTATTCAACCATGTTTGACTTCTAGAAAAGTCAGCAGCCACGCTAAAAGATTCTTTACAATTAAATTATGTCTTCTAAATAAACCAGAATACAAACACTATTCACATATAACAAAATATCCGTTTCTTGGTCATTTTTACTTGTAAGCTAAATGAGGGATGATTTTGCGTTATTTTAAGCATAGTATCATAATGTATATACGTGTGGATCATAATATGTATTCAAAGGCAAAGGGATATAAAATTTAGTTTGTTCTTAGCTTGATATCAATTTAAGTGTGTTTTACTATATACATGTATTTTTATAGAAGGGGAAGTAGATTGTCCGGATGTTTGGAAGGAAAACCAGGGATCTATGTATTGCTTTGTTCGTCAGAATGTAAACTGGACTTCTGCTCAGGTATTCCGTAAAATTCATTAATACTCTGATAAGAGAGATAACTTTTTCTGAATGTCTATTTTTCTTTCATATATTTGCCAAATTGAATCGTGTCTTTTTGTCCAATTTTGCCCCGTAGGCTATGCTAAAATTGTTTGTTTTTTTTTTTACATATAAAATGCATTTCTTTTGGAAAATCAATACAAGGGTCCTTTAAATCATTTATGTAAATAGATAAATAATTTTCTTTAGCAAAAATGTTCATCAATGGGAGCTTATCTGGTGGCCATAGAATCCGAACAAGAAGATGCTTGGATAGATCAACAAATATTGTTTTACAGGATAAACGGTATTGTTACTTCACTTACTGCCGTGTTTGTAAAGGTACGGGGGTTTATTATCGTTGTTTTCAAGACATGAAGAGATGAACCACGAGTTCCTGTTAATCATGAAATGTATCGTATAGAAAACTTTTTATAAATGTTCATCCACGCATTGTTACAACGCACTTTGAAAAATTACGCACTTTGAAAAAAAATTTCAAAGTGCGTTAAAATTTGGGACCAAGCTAACGCACTTTGAAAAAAATAATTTTTTTTCAAAGTGCGTTAATATCGACAATATTAACGCACTTTGAAAAATGTAAAGATTGATCAATATTCCTTCAAATTATCGGTATGATAAATAACAGATACTGGTTTGATAACTTTTTTATGATAAAGTCACTGTAGGACCTGAGATATTGACGTTTTAAATATTTAAGGTTTTGATTAAATAAAAGGGAAAATTAAAGGGTCTTGAAAAAAAGAATGACGATTGTTTAAGTTCATTAATTCGTTTCTTCTTTTCTTTTTAATTCTAGTGTTTGATAAGTAGATGTAAAGGTGTACAGGGGGCACTAACAGAGGACAGCTTCAAGCAACTTAGCATTTATCATAATAAAAAGGGGCCAATTTCATTGTTCAAAACTATGAAAATTCTTTCTCTCTCATACATTTTACTGTACTCAAAAATTTCTAGTTTTCATCTGTTTTAATTAACTCATTTATTATTGAAAGTTTTTAACGTCATACCAGTTAGGTAAATACATAATTATATGAATGCTTTGAGTATAGCATTGACATCGAGACTGGCGAAGGGCCAGGGGAGGGGATGGGGGGCTAAGCCCCCCCCCCCCTGATTTATGTAATAATGGAGAATTGGAAATATATTGTATATCTGTTGGTGTATGTCAGTATGGAAGTCAGGCAGATGGACACTATGGGTTCCACCCCCCCGCAGACTCTCACCTCTCGTCATTATGTATTTTTGTTTATATAAACTGATGAGCCATATGGCTTAAAGTTATTGAATAAAGAATTATAGTTTGGAAAGATATATACATCGTATAAGCATTGAAAATGCAGCGTACCCTTTTTAGGTTTATTCCCCCCCCCCGTTTGTTACCGACACCTATGTATTGTAAAGATAAAGATTTGGACTTCGGGATCTTATACAGTGTACCCGTTTTCTTCTCTTTTTGACGGGAGTAAAATCAATTCATTTTTGAGGTTAGGGTTAGGTTTAGTTTTTTGAAAGATAAATAACAAATAAAATCTTTCCATGACTAAATTATGATTTTTTTTCAAAGTGCGTTAAGTGTCTCCATGGTAAAATATATTGATGTAGACTCTTAACGCACTTTGAAAAATTTTTTCAATGTGCGTTGAGTCGGTCCAAAATTTAACGCACTTTGAAAATTTTTTTCAAAGTGCGTTGATTTTGTCCCAATTTTAACGCACTTTGAAAAATTTTTTCAAAGTGCGTAATTTTTTCAAAGTGCGTTGCCACAACGCATTCAAATCTCCAAAAGCTAATTCATGGAATGGAAGTTTTTTTCTCTCCCCAAATAAAGAAAATTTGAAATTTTAAATATTAGCCAACCAGATCCAATAAGAATGTGATGAACTCAGACAATTAAATTGTACATAATCTGAAATGACCAATGAATACGCAGTATATCAAATCTGTGTGTACTGTAAAAAGTATTATTTATACTTAACATTGTTTCATTGATACCTTTATGGACATCGATAAGAAAATGACACATTGAAAATAACATATCCAGCAATTAAATGTCTTATAGAAAACATATTGTTCAAAGCTTGTAGTTAATCATAACTCCTTGGCACCTTATCCCCCCTCTGAAATTTCTAGGGTTCGTGTGTATTCCTATTAAACAAGAATATGTAAATGCTTTAAGCCCTTTTAAATCTTTTATTGTTCGTTGTACTTAGTTCTTTTTCTTCATATTATGGTTTTTGAAAATAATGACATTAATATCTATTGTACATAAACATTGCAATTTGTCAAAAATTGGGTCATTTCTCATGCAAGTTTATATTATTAAGGATTCAAGATTTATACTTTATTTAAAAGAAGATATATTAAATTGAAAGTTATAGTGAAATTTTTAATACAGGTTCCAAAAGGTTAAATTTAAGGTCTGTTTCCATTTTTTGCAAACAGAGCAAGTTCATGACATACTAGTAGTTAATGATTTGTCTTACAAATACATTTTTTAAGAGGAGATGAAATAACTTTTAGGAGTATTTGTATCTTAATGTTCTGATTTGATATTCTTTATGTATAGAATTATTCCAAGTTTGTAAAAGGTATGTTATTTCTTATTGCTCAAGGAACAATAATTTAACCTCATAAGAAGAATTGTCAATCCTAACGATTAAGTGTTTTTTGATAAAAATTTGTCGAAAAAATGATTTTAAGGATAGATGACACAAACAAAAATTGGATGCCTGGATTGGTACATATTTTTGAACCTACATGTATTTTTGATGTACATGTAAATGATGCAAATAACAAATTTCTAAAATATATTTTTTTTCTTACAACCACATACAACATTGATTTTCTGACTTAGGAAACATCGCTCCATGATGTTTTCTAACATGATTTAAATAGGTATAATAGTAAGTACTATTTTCATATGCACCTCATATATTTTATTAAATGTTGTGGTAATAAATCGTTGCTCTTTCTATTCTCTGTGTTCAATTTCCTCATTTCATGATCTGCACATAAAAATCATTTCTGAAGAAATAAGCATGCAGCGCTTTATACTTCAAACTATTTTCCATGTAGTTCTAATTTCATTGTTGTTTATGAAAATCAATATTACAAATTTAAAACTTTCTGGGGCGAAATTTATAGCAGAGGGTCGGGACCCCTTAAATGAATACGGCATATCACCATATGAAAAAAAAATTATATATTGTTTACAAAAAGTGTTTAATTTCCTATCAATAGTTAATTGTGTTACAATAATTTTCACCAAAATACATTTTATAAATTAATCATGTTACAAAACCCGAGCATTTACAAACGTTTTGTATTTTCATGTGGTTATGAAATAGTCCAGAACATGAAATCATGCAAATCTTATACGGTACAACTTTTGATGCACCTGATATGCATTTCGACAAATTATGTCTCTTCAATGATACTAGTACTCTGACATGCAGAAATGTTTTCTTTAAAGAGTATTTATTTTTTTTTATCAAATCTTGGTGTTGAGTCCCGAGGGTTGTGTTATGCTGTCTTTTTAAATATTTTCCGGATGTCCTACTGCGTATGCTCTTAATTCATACTTTGAAAAATTCGTACTGAATTCATATATATCATTGATTGTGTAAAATTCCTATATTTACCATCCTTGTTAGTTATAATAGTTAGTAATGCTATACGGTAGTGCGACTTTGTCAAGTCCAACCTCGTCATGGTCTGACAGTGTTATAGTCCGACACTATCATAATCCAAATTATCTATCAGCAAAAAATAGCTAGATTGGCCCGCTCAGCGAAGATCCGACGTTGAATCAATGTCGGCAGTTCAACTCAATTTGAATTCAATGTTGATTCAACGTTAAATTTTCAACATTGAAAAGTCAACGTTGAATCAATATTGTATCTAGATTTATCAACGTCTAAACCCAACTTCAACTAATATTCAACGTTTAAACAACGTTGTGTGCCTGCTGGGTATATTGCTCTATCGTTTAAAGACCTAGATTGTAAGTCTATTATCTTGATGAAATTGGGAGATCTGATTTAAAAGTCGAATCTTCCATTCTTTTTTATGAAAAAAATGGAACCTGTACCAAAGCTTTAGAAAAGAAAAAAAAAGGTGTTTTTAAAATTAGTTTATCAATAAAAAAATTACTCATTAATAGGGAATTTTGGAGATTGGTGGACCGGAGCAACAGATGAGAATTCAGAGGGAACATTTTACTGGCATCACTCCAGGGACGTACTTGTATTTGACCAATGGAATCCCGGTGAACCGAGTGGCGGATCAATCGAAAACTGTGTATTACAAGTGTATCTTGGAAACTGGCAAGATTTCCCTTGTTCAATGGAATATTACTATATCTGTGAGAGATAATTATGATAAGATTTACAGTAGTAATGACCTTATGAAAAGATATATTTCCTAAATCAGCTTATTTAATCAGGGAGCAATGTTTGACTTTTTGACTCACCCAAAATGTTACTTACTGGCATATATTTATTTCTGAAAATTCATTGATCTTGTATACTCAACAAAAAAAGAAACACATATTCAAATTAAGCATAATAATGTAAGTTTTCGGTTTAAATCTTTTTCCAAAAGTGATTTTAAAGCGTGTTGTGATAAAAATCAACAGGTCCTATATATGTTGCAAATTGACATGTTAAGTTGATGTCATTATCGTCGCCTCCAAATTCTACGGACAAACCGTCTTAACCAATCCATATGTCCTTTGCGAAGTCTAAGCGCTAGTGGATCTCCAATTTACGGATACCATGCACGAATATCAGCTCCCCTCAGTCTCTTGTGATCAATTTGTGCACTTTTATGCTGATTTCTTCATCCAGCAATTGTAGCAGCAGTTTGTGCAGCAGTTTTTAATCGATTGCTGAAGTGGGGTGTGACGGTCCTGATTGGGTGTGGTATCTCGTGGACGGCCAGTTCTTGGTCTGTTTTCAGTTTACCTAGCTGATGGAGACGTATGTTTAACCACTGCAAAGCCGATTGATGTTCACCAAATGCATTTGCAATTTCCTGTTGCGTAGCTTCCTGCTAGTATCATCGTTAGCTGGCTGCGTTCATCTTTGTTTAGGCGCTGCATTGCAGCATCAACATTGCCATCAAATCTTAAATATGGGTTTAATAGGAGGGTTTATTGTTTCTCTAAATCCAAAATATAAATAAAAATAAACCTCGGATTTACAAGAAATCATGTAAAACACTATTTTCATAAACCATTATTAATCAAGGAAAATAATTCAACGCTTGGATTTTAAAAACCCATGCTGTCCTTTAATTAGGTCACAGTTATCCAATAATAAAAAGATAGTTGTTCCAAATACTTTTTTCAGAATTTTTTTGATGTGTAAAACAATATGCGTTTCTTTTTTGTTGAGTATGTATAATCGTTTTGAAAAAATGCCTTCCTTCATCTGCAAATCAGTAAATCGATTTTTCCAAAAGAAGACGAAATCGAATAAAATGCATAATGGTGAATTTTGTTCGAGTTTAGTATGTCAATTACCATTAAAAATGATTTGCAAGAAATTTGAATTTTCTTGAATACTTTGTTTTCATTAATTTTCATGGTTCATAGTGAATGCACTGGTGAAGGACTTCAAATTTAAACCTAGTAGCTAGCAGGGCATATCTTTTGTGATAAGGAAGTTCCCGATTTTATTCTCGTTTCAAATCTAAGAAGCTTTTTTTCGCCAAGTACACGGCTCTTTTTGATAAGACTTTAAAACCGAGATCAAGTGTCACTGTAGGCTTTCGTACGATAAAAAGTTCTGATCAGAAGTACTTCGACCAAAAGCGGAATGTATACTAGGTAAAATTTTATGGCACTTCACCTTGAGATTGGTTGATTGATTGTATATTGTTCAACGTTACTCTCGAGAATTTTTCATTTATATGGAGACGCTACCACTGGCCGGTGGAGAGCTGCAAATTTTGTCCTATACTCGGCACTCAGGGCCTTTGAGCAGGGAGAGATCTTTTTCGTGCCAGAACCTACTGCGACCCGGGACCACGGTTTATACGGTCTCATCCGAAGGACCGGTCTCCACGACCTAAAGTGGGATTTGAACTCAACTCCTTACTTCGCTACTCTATATCACACACTCTAACCACTGCGCTACGCAGGCGACTAGCTTTAAAAAAGTGAGTAAATATACTGTTAAACAATGTACATACATGCATGAACATGTCGTATTTGTTTTTGTCCCCCACCTTCACTGACGTGGGATATCAATTTCGGACTCTCTGTTCGTCTGTCTCTCTGTCTAGCTGTATTTCTGTCAATAAAACTTTCGTTTCTGCTTGATACTTCGAGAAACCTTTGAGTTCTTGCAATAAAATTTTGCATAACCACTTTCTATGGCCTAAGGCAGACCCTTATTGTTTTAAGGTCAAGAGGTCAGACTTCAAGGTCATAAACTCATAAATTCTGTCTTTTTTAACAGTTTTGTATCTTGAGAAGCCTTTGAACATAAGCAATGAAATTCCATACCATAATTTCTTATACACGTAGCCTAAGGAAGACCCCTATTTATTTTGAGGTCAAAAGATTAATTCATGAATTCAATTTTTTTCTGTAATTGTGAAAAACTTCAATTTTCAAGCGATATCTCAAGAAGCTTTTGAGCCTTTGCAATAAAATTTTATAACATTACTGCTTATGAACTCACCCATCCCTTTTAAGGTGCCCCTCCCCCAATCTAGATTCGCGTTTGCTCTGTTTTGGTCCCGATTAAAGTGTCCCCTTTCATTCCCTTCTTTTTTCCTTAAAATTGAACTAATATTCTCTGAATTAGTTTGTTTATGATAATTAGGCTGTAAGTAGTCCATGTCTTCAGTCAGTAAAATATTCAATTAAGAAATACGAGGGCTATTCAATGAATGATGTCCTCAACTGTATGACATACAACACAGGTGTCATTTGACATTAAGTATGACTTTCTCTCAATATTGAATCTATAATGAATTGATGACAGTTTATATGACCACTTTTTTCTCATATTTTCATTGTGAGAAGCTGAAACCAAGCGCTATCAGAGACACTGCAGTAAAAATGAATGCCAAAGAATCAGTAAACTAGAGTGAATTTAAATGCTTCATTAAATCTTGTGTATAACTTGCTAAGAAATCCCAAAGAAATATTCACTGAAATTTGTTAATTTTACAGCAACCAATGTCTGTTTTATAGACATATGAGCAGGTGGATTTCAATGAACAATAATGATATAATTGGAATCAAAAATGGATACCGTCCTTGGCGACAAGGACTTAAAACAAGCAATGTTCTGTTTGCCAAAATTCAACAAATCATCACTCATGATGTTTGGTTGACTTTAAGACACATAGCAAATTTGATAAACATCAATTAGGGGTAGTTCACACTATTTTAAAGAAATGTGTGACTGTAAAAAATCTTAGTACTCAATGGTTACCCCATGTTTTGAAAAATGAGTGAAAATGATAGCGTGTAAGAATATCTAAACAATTATTTTTAAAAAAATCAGAAATGTGTAGTTATCCACATCTGTCTGAAATTCAAACAGATAATGAAACTTGAATCCATTGCTTTAAACCCTCAAAACAAATTAAATTTTACAATAAGATGCACTTGACAAAAACAGCAAGGGTCTGAAAAGAGCAAAGAACTGCAAGAGCACAAAGACAGTTTTATATGCCATTTTCTTAAATATTTGTGGTTTTGTTGTCAAATTCTTATTCGGGGAGGTAATTCAATTCCTGGAGGAGTCTAGAAAGCAAACTTTTCGCAACAAAATCGAAAGGTTTATGAGAGTAAGGAACCAGAATCAGGAATCCACTACATTATTTTTTTCATGAGAGCGTCCCCACACTCCCTGAAGATTAAAGGTGTTTTAGGATAAACAGAAAGTTGATGTTTTGTCACTCCAACAATTTTAAACATTTTAAAATGAAAAACACCTTCCAGAAAAAAGAACCTAAGACGTAAACAAAAGTAGTGACTGTTCCTTCGCCAAGCGCTCGGCACTAGAAGTGAAAGTCACGGGTCTTCGGATATGACCTTAAAAACGTAGTAGGCACGGTAGGCGTTGGCACGATAAAGAACCCTCACTGCTCAATGGCCTTGAGTGCAGAGTATAGGTCTAAATTTGAAGGTCTTCACCGGCATACTGTGACGTCTCCATATGAGTGAAAAATTCTCGAGAGGGACGTTAAACAATATACAATCAATCAATCAAACCAGAAAGAAGAAGATCTGCCATACATTCCAGTGCACGAACGGCCATACTCAAAAATGAGTTCTACGAGCAATCAGAAATCGGATAAAAATGTTACGAAGATGTGTTTTAATTAAAAGAGAGTATTTAAGTTAAATCATAAAGACTAAATCATTGAAAAGCGTATTTTGCTTCTTTCCGAGCACCGAGGATATTATTTATAGATCAGCCCTCGTAGATACGACAGCCTTGTGGTATCTTTTTTCGAAAATGTACATATAAAGGCAAATAATACATGAACTTTAGTACTGTTGATTATATAAACAGGGTTAAATTATTTAACTTTGGAAGTAAGGCTGCAGCTTCAACTTCTTAAGTTTAAAACTGCTTCATGATTTTTTTATAAAACATATAACATTTACTTATTAATAAAACCGTGAACCAAAAGTTTTAATTTTTTTTTATTTTTTGTGCAGTCATTTTTTTTAAATGATGATTTTTGTAAATCGTTTCGAGTAGTAGTAATTATTCCTATAAAGCCATATTGAATATTTCCTATCTTGTCCTCCTTAGAGGTGAAAGATCTTGATTTGGGTATATAGGTAAACAGCGGACTATAGTCACTTAAAATAAAACAATGAATTAGTACTACTGACATTATTTCCTTATAGGTTAGATGAAAATGGAATATAGATATCCAAAGTGTAGGACCTTGTCTCATATAGATTAAAGTCAAGAACAAATTATGCAGGGATTTGTTTCATTCGGTAGTGTTCTAGTGACGATTTCATTGATTACATCATTCAATTTCACTGCAAAGACTTTAATAACTATACCCGTGTCAAGTAAGCGATATATTATATGAACTATAATTACTTGAATAATTAATTCAAATGTCACTAATTTTATTTCTAAATGTGCATGTTCCATATTTTCTAAAACAAGAGATGTTTGTAAAACACTTATCCCCCTCCCAAAAGGGCATAACGCTGTCAAAAATGGTGCAATCGTACCCAAAACAGAACTTGACCTAAATATTTATCTGATAAATCTGTATACTAAATTTCATCTCAGTATGTGCAACGGTTATGAAATTAATCTTAAAAGTTTTTTAATTTCTTTTTCCAACCTTCAATTAAAGTTTGAAAGTACGGATATAAAGATTTTTTTTATCGACCATGCAGAACAAGTTGATGAATATGATTTAATATCCGGTGATTGGTTGACTGTATGATTCAGCGTTCTATTCGAAATGATTTTACTCATGTAGAGATGTCATCGTATATCGCCGAAGGCTTCCACTTTAGATCTATACTGACTAGTCACTCAGAGGCAGTGAGCAGTAAAACTTCTTTTTCGTGCCGTTGCTTAAAATGACCTCAAGCTTTTAAGATCTCATGCCGAAAAAAACGTTACTTTTAATACTGCTAGTCAATGAAGGATATGAAGAAAACGAACAGTATTCAATATCAAAGTCCATAAAACAATACAAAACAGGAGCAGAGCAAACACGGACCTCTTAAATATCAGAGGTGGAATCGGGTGCCATGGAGGAGTGAACATCAATTGGCGAAGGATTAATCAGTCTTTGCTTATGACATACGTTGCATGTAAATAGCAATACTACATATAAAATTACCTCCAGCGTCCACGACTATGTATTTTGATCCAGAAGCAAATGTCTGAAAAGTTTCTCCTTCTTTGCCATTAACTCTCTTCTCCACGGGTAGATGTTTCACAAACAGCGCTGCTGCTTCTGGCTCCAGAGCTATCATAAGCATTTCTGAGTCAATACCAGCCTACCTCAGAATATAATTCAATATATAAATTTTCAAAAAACAGGGGATGGTGAATTGACAAAACTATGATCTGAGGCATTTTTTCTACGATGAATTAAAATAAATCTATAATCATACTGGTCATTTTCAAACAAGAGTTAAGGAAAATAACTTCTGGAATCTCTATAGTTCATATTGTTTATTAATTTCGAAGAATACTGCATTATCTATAATTGTTTTGACCCTATGATAGCAAAAAACGACCTGGTTTGTGACCGTATGTTCCATTATGAATAAAGATGAATAGTATGGGCTTGTCTTAGTACAATAGAGGGATGCATGTCAGAGGGATATGTCGGAGGAACCTGCCTTGTTTATTTCGCTCACAGTCGCTTAAAGAGTACAATCCAACTGAATGACAAAAAGTTGGTTTACTAGATGTTTATATTTTACCCCAGACACATGGTTAAGGTTAAGAACAATAGTTCTGCTACATTTCAAACTTGAAAATGGTCAACAAAAGCAAGCCTTCTATACATGACAATATGCATGAAATCTCAGCGTCTATTGTTTTGGACCAAGAAATACAAATGAAATTTGTATTCATTACGAATATATGTAGCTAATTGTCGATAAATCACCTAACAAAACTATAAAATTACACATTGGGATAATTAATTTCTTATCATTGTGAGCTTGGGAAGTTTAAATTTGTATTTAATCTGTGATAATCTGGTCCGATTTATAGAAAAAAGTACTTCTAACGGCAAATAATTATAATCACATTACTATGAGCAAACAGATGGGATGGGTGATCCTGGTTGTTTGCTGCAAACTTATGAATGGGTCATTGCAGAGATTTTTCCGAAAATTTGAATTGTAAATTACAGCTGCAACATCATCCACTTATAAAATAGTAATATGCTTAGGGAAAAAAATGTCAAAAGTGTATCTTTAAAAAAAAGTAATTAAACAATGACCCGTGTCATAAAAATCATGTCATTAAAAACAATTTCCTCCAACTTTAACTGAACTTTTGAAATAATTTCATCAATCAAAAAAAAAAAAAAAAAAAAAAAAAAAA
>PRKT01000201.1:75706-96638 GCA_003671525.1 Saccostrea glomerata
TGACTGTTCCTTCGCCAAGCGCTCGGCACTAGAAGTGAAAGTCACGGGTCTTTCGGATATGACCTTAAAAACGTAGGTCCCGTGTCACGGTAGGCGTTGGCACGATAAAGAACCCTCACTGCTCAATGGCCCTGAGTGCCGAGTATAGGTCTAAATTTGAAGCCCTTCACCGGCATTGGTGACGTCTCCATATGAGTGAAAAATTCTCGAGAGGGACGTTAAACAATATACAATCAATCAATCAATCAATCAAAAAAAAAAAATTGTAATAAATTTATTTATTGCAAGACGACTCAGAATTAATAAGTGTGAGTACTAGTATTCTACGAAATTCGAGTGTTCGTCAGTTTGAATCGCCATTTTGAGCAACAAAAACATTTCAAATTTAAACGATCAAAATTTCCGAATAAAAGAAAATACTGTAAACGTATTACATTTGGCTGTGTATTCTTTTTAGCGGCTTTGGCGGATCGCTGCAACTGCTAAATAAAGTACATTGAACTGCTAAATAAAGTACAATAAAGTACAATAAAGTACAATGCTAGATGTCTTGCACGTGTACACATAAATAAGAGTTTGAAGAAATGCGCTAAATCAAATCTACGCTAACTTATTCAGAAGTCAATTTCCGCCAAATATCGTACATGCTAAATATAATACATTTACAGTAACATTAGTGCTTTATTGTCATTTTCAAATTTGTACTACGCTCAGTAAGATATCCACAAATCCTTTCTCCTACTTAAACATTAAGAAATGATTAAAAATGAATATCCGCCATTTTGAATCGCCATTTTGAATTATAACTTACAGCTGCACCATCATTCAGTTGTAGAATAGTGAGATGCAGAGGAAAAAAATACAAATCTGCAGTGTATGGATATTTGCAAAGTAAAAACCTGAACAAAGCAGAATATAGAAACAATAGACAAATAAATCAGAGAAAATTCGAATCACATGTAGAAAGGACTAAATTTTCTTAGTAAAAGTAATAATTAACAATCTATTATCATTGTCATGTTTGTTCTGTTGCCCGGTGAAAGCAAACTAGGAAAGAGACGTGTCCTTTGTTACGTTATTTGATATGAAAGATCGCCAACTTACAGTTAGAAAAATAGATGTATATCTTTACAATAATATAATTATCAAATTCCTAAAATATCGTTTACTTTAAATTTTAAACATATAAGATATAATAAAGTGTAAGCACCCATACTCTATCAACATGAAATAAACGACGCTTAAAAGACAGAGGACTTTGATTGTCATGCTCATTCTGCAAAAGGATAACGTTACCCACTCATACTATTGCCCATTTCTGACAAATGGACTGTTTTTGTTGAAAACATAACTTGCATCGGAAGACAACTTTGAAATATTTTCAACACTGAAACCCTATATCATTTCTTTTTGGAAGTTATTCAATTAGTTTGAGAACTTTTTGATCACCCCTCGTATAATAAATGATAGTAATTACGTACAATTTGATGAAATACAGTGACCAGCTAAAGGAGAGATATGTACCTCCGTGTCCTCATATATTTCAAGGGCTTTAAAGAGCTGGTTGCAATGCACACCTTTAATGGGGATTGGATGTAAACATGTATCCTTTTAAGAAGCATCAGTGTTTGAATTTAATTGTGATGTCAGCACTATTGCTGCTTCACAGAAGAATGTTTCCAATTTTAGAACCAAAAGATTAATAAATGTACGCTTAAAATGGAAAAATCCATTTAATTAGACATTTTGTCAATCATGTGATCTAATTTTTAAAGTCGATCTGACATCTGGTCAAGATAGAGAAATTATTACTATAATTATATGAAAACCTTCTTAGTTTAAAACAATACCGTAATTGCCGCAGAACGCATTAAGGCTTTAGCCGGATCTGTCCAAATTGCAGGCACCGTAATAATCCATTTGATTTCATCAAGTTTGATATTTGTATTCTGTTTTTTTGCACTCGTCCATCAAAGAATCCTTCAGATATCTAATTGACTCAGAAAAGACTGTTAATGCTGGCATGATTTTTCCTGTTTCATCCTTTAAATCCGTATTTCGATCGCTGGACTAGATGAATAATAAATATTATTATAATTTTTCGTTTGATTATCTTACAATATTTCTAACAATACGAAATCATCATTTTTTAAATTCTGGTTTAATAAAAGTACCTCTATGCCATATAGGGACATTTTAAATCTTCTGAAAAAATACCAATCTCTGTATTCATCGTCAATAATCAGATCAAGGTATTTAGCTTCAGCCTCAAAACCAAATTCACTAAATTTCTTTTCTTTTGTGAAAAGAATGCATGTTGACGTCTTGTTGTATATCATTGTACTTGTAGGATCCACCCACTGTTTAAGATAAGCCTTCGTAGGATCTCTTGTGAAATCGTTTCTCGTTGAAAAGGCATATCCAGAATATGTTGTGCCAAAGTCTATTGCAGCCACCAGAAGATAATCTTCCTGTTTAGCTGTCGCCATGATGTATTTAAACTTCTAGGTATACATGTACTAAAGAATGGAAAATAAATAAGATTAATCGTCGTTCGTCTTTTATATTTGTGGTCTTGAAAACACTCTAAGCTAGATAGAATACTTAAATGAATACGACACGTTCCTTAAAAAAAATTTACAATTTTTTTCAAAAAAAATTGTAAATGAAGTATAGCTACTTAAATAAGTTTCCTCACAAAAATTGGTGTAACTTAATTACCAGGCATTTGGACAAGATACCAAAGGCTCAAGTTATTTTTATGATCTTATGAATATAAATAGATATAGCAATTTATGGTGTATTATAATATGTTTTATAATTATTAAACATATTGAAACTAAAGTAACAATCACAAAAGGATGACACTTATGAATCATTTTCATTATAATTCCAAGAAGTACGAAACAGAAGTTTGGGGAACAGGTCGTTTGACCTTAAAAATATTGCTTTATAAAAAAAACTTTTTTAATTGAGATTAACAACATATGCATTAAAGCCCTATTGATAAATTAATATTTACGTTTCCAATGTCTTGGTCCGAGTTAAAATTTCAAATTGTAAATGTACTTTATTTCTAGATCAATGTATTGGCACGGTTCCAAAAAAAAAACACGTGCAGGGCGGGACAAACAGCTAGACAGAAGGCAGAAGGGCTTGGAGCACGTGGATTTGCGTAATCAAAGCATGTAAATAAAGGGAATAACTGTCAGATTTTTCAATTTCATGAAGATGATCAATCGATTAGCTTGCGTGATAATTTTATGCATATTCGGCGTTTATGCAAATTATCACGCAAGCCAATCGATTGATCACATCATGAAATCGAAAAATAAGAGTTATTCCTTAAATAAATGATTTTATTTTCTACATAGATAACACATGTGGTTTATATAGTATTATTACGTTTACTCGAAAACAATTGACCACTTTGAGTTGAATCCTTTTCTGAATATCTGTCACTTTTTTGCAAAATAATGGTTGTTTGACCATCATTTACCTACTTTACATTGGGCTTACCTTTAGTCGAATGCTACTTTTGTGAAAATGATATGCAAGAAAAAAAGTGTTGACCTATATAATAGTATATAAATAAACACACTGAATAATCTTGCTGAGGTGACTCCAGTTGATCGCTTCGAGTTTGTAAATATTTCAGACTTTATTTATTATGAGTTCAAAATGACATTTTTTAAAATTTAGGTTTGGTTTGCAAATTCATACATTCTATCTTTTATTTACAAGTGGCAATAGGTAATAATGAATTGAAACTTTCCAATTTTGTTACTTTGTGAATGCAATATTGAGATAAAGAACAGTATTCAAGCTCAAAGTCCATTAAAACAGTGCAAATCAAAAGCAGAGCGAAAATGGACCTATAAAAACCTCAGAGCTGGGATCAAGTGTAAGTCTATTGAGCTCGCTGCGATTCATATGGATACAAAGTACATTTTAAAAAATCATATTTACTTTCGATTTAAATTCATTCTAGGAGATTCTGTAACGCTATTATTCATAATGTCATTTCTAAACATTGCAAGTATAGTTTAATTAAGGAATCATACAAATTATATAAAAGCATGTAGTAAGCTTGAAGATATCAAGTTGAAAGAAATTAATTAAAAGAATAGAATTTAAACAACCCTCGTCTGTCAATCATTGCCTCAAATGTTCTGTTCTTAATGACGATAATGAATTTTTTTTCCAAAAATGTACACGGAAGTAAATGAATTGAAGTCAAAATATTTACTTAACTTAATTACGTGGTGTATGAGGTTATATTCCCTGTTGCTACAGGTATGAAGTAGTATGAACAAAACGAAAGTAGATTTATGTGTTTTCCAGTTTAAGGTAATCAACACAAATAAAACCTCTGTAACGACGCACTTTAAAATATTTCAAAATGCGTTAAATTTTGGGTCAATTTAAAAATATATCTTTTCAAGGTGCTCTAATATCAACCATATCAACACTCTTTGAAAAAAACATGGGAGAGGCTTGATTAATTTTATTGCAATGTTTGATATGCTAAATAATAATCCATACATCTTATAAATGAACAAATTAGATTAAACTAGTGGTACTGTCAGCAACAAGTTCACTACATGGTACCACCGCCTGCGATATAATTATAATGACAAAGTCCCTGTTTTGCTCTTGGAGACCCAACTTAAGCATGTTAAGTGTCAAATGAAAAAGTAAAATAAAAGGTGCAATATGACATTATGTAAATAAAGAATCTGAAAAAAATATTTTTAAATTTCATTCAGTAGTATGAGAGGAGTTGCGGATAAAAAATAGGTACCCCTAAGCGTAACAGACGGGCGGACATACCGATTACCAAATACCAAGCAGTGGTATAAAATATGAGGGGTGAACAAAAAATTCGCGAACTAATTGAATAATTTCTAAAAAAGAAATGATATAGGGTTTCAGTGTTGAAAATGTTTCAAAGTTGTCCTCTCCAATTTTGATGTGCATCTGCAACCATTCAGCCAATGCGTGTATCACGTGATATAGGCGGTCACGTGACATGCTTCTTAGCGTTCTGTCACAGATGCTTAAAATTTTCCGACTCTTGTATTTCTTACCATGAAAATTAGTTTAAACAACAAAAACAGTCCATTTGTCAGAAATGGCTTAATCTCTGCATTAGTATGAGTGGATAATGATATCATTTTGCAGTATAAGCATGGTGACCATCAAAACTCAAATCCTCTGTCTTTTGAGCGTCGTTTATTTCATTTTGGATAAAGTATAGGTACCTTCACTTTATCATATATGATATGTTCAAAGTCTAAAGTAAACGAAAATTTAGGGATTTGAGAATCATATTATTGTTATGATATCCATCTATTTACTAAATGTAAGTTGGCGATCTTTCATATCAAATTACTTAAAAAAGGAGATGTCTCTTTCTCAGTTTGCTTTCACTGGGCAACAGACAAACATCATTTTTAAACTTCTCCCTTCCTTCACCTAAACAATCAATCCAATTAATCACAAAACATCTAGCAAGTCTCTTGCCTCCAAAAACTGTTAACAAATTATTATAAACTTCTGCAGAGGAATTTCCAAGAAATACGTTTTACTTGACAGTCGCTAGTTTCTTGAATACGACTGAGTCGACCATTTTTTGTCACAAGTGATCTACCTTATGGCGTCATTTTCACATTGTGACGTCACAAACACGGGGCAAAACGTTCCATTACATATGCTATTTATGGAATATGTGAATGACTGTATGTGTGCAAAATTTCATTCTGATTTGAATTGTGGTTTTGTAAATATAGAGATAGATCGCGAACTTTTTGATCACCCCTCGTATTACATTCATTTAAACATTACATCACCAATTGCAAATACCGATTTAGGGTTAAATGAAGCGTTTAATTTCACTCTAGTTTACTGATTCTTTAACATTCATTTGTAATGCAGTGTCTCGAATAGCCCTTGTTTTCCAGCTTCTCACAATGAAACTATGTGATGAAAAGAAGCCACATAAATTGTCATAGATTCAATAAAGATTCAAGCTTAATGTCATATCATATCTATATTTTTTGTCATACAGTTTAGGACATTATTTATTGAACAGCCCTCGTATGATAAATTGACCATAAAACTGAAGTTAAGTGTCACTGTAGGCGTTCGCACGATAAAAAGTGCACCAGCCAAATGCATTGCGCAGTGGTTAGAGCGTCTGCTCTGGAGTCAAGGAGTTCATCCTTACGTAGCGGGTTTGAATCCCACTGTTGGACGTGGAGACCTGTCCTTCGGATGAGACTGTATAAACTGAGGTCCTGTGTCGCTTTAGGTACTGGTACGAAAAGATCACTCACTGCTCAATGGCCCTGAGTGCCTGAGAGTAAAGGTCACGATGTAGCCATCCACCAGCAAGTTATGATGTCTCTATATATGAGTGAAAAATGCTGACTGTAACAATTTTGTTTCCGTGCGATATCTCGATAAGCCTTTCTGCTTTTGAAAGGAAACTTTCCATAACAACAAAAGAAGACCCCTATTGAATTTGGGATCTTTGGGATCAAAAATTCATGAGTCAAGATCATAAACTCGTAATTTCTGTCTGTTTTACAGTTTGGTTTCCGCACGATATCTCGAGAAGCCTTTTTAGCGAATTTTTAAATTAAAACGCTCTGTAGCATAGGAAAAGACACCTAATTGTTAAGAGGTCAAAAGGTGGAAGTTCAAGATTAATTAATTAAATTAAACTTTAAATTAATACATTCGGTGTATGTAAAATTGTCATTTCTTGGCAATAGGACAATTCTTAGTTATTCTTGAAAGCGTGGCATTCTCGGTGCTAGTAATTAGCATTTGCTAAATGGCAAATAGATTCTCATTGGTTTCTTAAGTAACATAACATCAGGAACTTAAAATGTTGTTGACAACGATGAGATCTCAACCTCTTTGCCGGGCTAGACGATGTTATTGGTAATTTCGTACACTTGCTGACATTTGCCCGAATTTCTATCCCATGTATATTTCAACAGTGAATGCAAGCTGTGCAAATTTCAAATCCTAATTATATAACGCCGAGAATGCCACGCCTTACTGAAAGTCCAAGCTTACCTGAGAATTGTACTATCTCGAAAATCTTTTGAGTTTTGCAATGCAATGCTAGTACATGAAAAATGTTATTCCATAGCCCCCAGTGGTCCCGTACGCCCAGTTAAAATGTCATCTTTTACCTAAATCTGTGCATGCTCTTTTTTCCCTCAAGAGGACGTGTATTTTCTGAATTAACTTGCTTATAATTTGGCTGAAAGTATAGTTTATCTGTCTTTGGTCAGCTAAACATTAAAATAAGATGCAGATGCGACAGCCTTGTGGTGAAAATGTACATATCAAGACAAATACCAGTAATGCATGGAATTAGGTTCTGTTAATAAAACGGGGTTATTTAACCTTGTTAGTACGGCTACAGCAACTGTTTTTCCTCTTCTACTTCATAAGTATAAAACTAGACAATGCTTCATATTTTTTGTCCATAAATCGTGAGTCAAATATTTTTTTTTTGGGTGCAGTTAATTTTTTGTTTTAAGCTTTACATGTAGTAATTATTGATTTCCTATAATGTCATATTATATACTGTTACAGTGTATCCTATCTTGTCCTCCTTAGAGGTAAAAGATTTTGATTTAGGTCTAGATAAACAGCCAGACTAGTCACCTCAAATAAAACAAGTACTCTCGATATTATCTCTTTTTAGGACTCTTAAATGAAAATGTAATATAGATATCAAGAGTGTAGGAGGATCACCTGTTTTATAGCAGAGACACATTTCTGAAGCGAAATGTTAGTGCATGATCTCTTATAAAAGGAATCAAATTAATAGACGATAGGTCATACCCCATAGATAACAAAGCCAGTTAGGATCTTGTCTTATATAGATTAAAGTCAGGAACAAATTATGCAGGGATTTGTTTCATTCCGTAGTGTTCTAGTTACGATTTCATTATTCATATCCTCCTCAAGGACTTTAACCCCTATCCCCGTGTCAAGTAAGCGAGAATTTTATCAACTAATGAATTAAATAATTAATTCAAATGTGAAAAATCATTTAATTTTTAAATGTGCATAATACCACTGTATACCATATTTTCTATATAAAAAAATAATAATGTTTTCAAACGATAATTTTATGTTCTTGTAATAATAAAAAAAAAGTTTTTGGTTTGTAAAATTCTTAGCACTTTAAAATTAACCATCTATTTATCCATATTTATTGCAAACAATACCTGGATTTCTATTTTTATCTTATTAAAATAACTAACCTTTTAATAAGCTTGATGTTTTAAATATATTGATATTTTTCTTTACTTTTGTTTTCTCATAAAATTTCAAAAATAAAATTCCTGAAATTATTATTATTTAAGTTCAAGGCAACTTTTTAAATTGCTTAATTTTTCAGAATGAAACAATGAAACACATTTTTATTCTAGACAGAATATCAGTCTTCAAAATAAATATATCAATAAAATGATAATTGCAGCGATCTAATAGCATTTTTAAAGAAAGTTTTCTTCTTTCCACACCAAAGACTGTGCAGATAAGATAAACAACTGTGCAAACTACGGGAAATCGTCCTGTGTTCCCCCTTACGAAGAGTGGGCGAGAGATAACTGTGCGCAATACTGTGGAATATGTGGTAAGTTTATGATAATTAATGGGCGCATTTGTTTCATAAGCCGGGTCAAGCCGGTTAATATTCCGGAAGCGGGCAAGTCACTTTTTTTAAATATTTTTAAGACGCCGGGCGGTCAGAAAGTAGCCCGGATCGCCTGAAAAATTTCGAGCGGCCAAATGAAAAGCAATATGGCGGAAAAGGCAGGTAGAAATGTTCTTGATGGTGAAACATTCGTTTTTTATCATTTGCCGTAGTCTCAGTGTCAATAAACATACACTACTGAGATAATAAGAGACTTTTACAACATGTTTGTTTATATTTAAAAGCTGTTTTTTCAGTTCTGTGGGTAACGAGGCCCTTTATGCTCCAAATTCACAAATTGTACATTGAATGGATCTAGTAAATATTAAAACGAAATATATCCACTAAATCGTTGTTCTCGTGCGTTCAGAGAAATTTTTTACAGCAACAGCACCAATACCAGCCATATCCGGCTTATTTTTCACTCGTTTCAGAGACACTAACCGGGTCAATATTTCATGTGATAAAAGTGAACCGGGTCATCGCCCGGCTGTCTGAAACAAGTGCGCCCATTGCAAAAGCGAGCAGCAGAAGGATAAAACGTACGCTCAACTAGGACCTGGGGTCCCCCGCAAATAGTTCGTCATTTTGCGTAGTAATAAAACATTCTGGGAACTCTACAGGCATTAAAGGCACAAAAGTAAATTCATCGATATCAATACGGAGACCTCAGGTCACCTTATATATTAATTGAATTTTATATGATGGACAATTTTCTTTGTCTTACTCCAAAATAATCATATTTATAACTTTATAAAGATCAACTTTCTAAGATAAATATTAGCAGAAACGTGAAAGTAATAAAGGGTGACCAGAGGTAACCTCATATTGTACATCAATAGGGGGACTAAAGATCACCTTACATTGTACATCAGCAGGGGGACCAGAGGCCACCTTATATTTAACATTATTAGGGAGACCAGTGGTCACTTATATTGTACATCATAGGTCACCTTACATTTTAAATCAATAGGGGTCCAAAGGTAATCCTTTATTGCACATAATAGGGGAGACCTGTCGATACCTTATATCGTACATCAGTACGGGGACCAGAGGTCACCCTGTATTGTACATCAGTAGGGGGACTACAGGTTACCTAATATTGTATTGTACATCAGTAGAGGGACCAGAGGACACCTTATATTGTACATCAGTAGGGAGACCAGAGGGCACCTTATATTGTGCATCAGTAGGGGGGAGGGGGGGCAGAGGACACCTTATACTATACATCTGTAGGAGGACCAGCGGACACCTTATATTGTAAATAAGTAAGGGGGGCAGAGGTCACCTTATATTGTACATCAGTAGGGGGACGAGAGGACACATTACATTGTACATCAGTACGGGGACCAGAGGTCACCCGATATTTTACATTAGTACGGGGACTAGTGGTCACCTAATATTGTACTGTACATCAGTAGAGAGACTAGAGGTCACCTTATATTGTACATCAGTAAGGGGATGAGAGGTCACTTTATATTGATCATCAGCAGTTGTACCAGGGGTCACCTTATATTGTATATCAGTAGGGTGACCAGAGGACACCTTATATAGAACATCAGTACAAGGACCAGAGGACACCTTATATAGTACATCAGTACGGAGACTAGTGGTCACCTAATATTGTACTGTACATCAGTAGAGGGACCAGAGGTCACCTTACATTGAACATCAATAAGGGGACCAGAGGTCACCTTATGTTATACATAAGTAGGGGGACCAGAGGTCACCTTATATTTAACATCAGTAGGATGACCAGAGTTCACCTTATATTGTAAATCAGCAGGGGGACCAAGGGCTACCTTATATTGTACATCAGAAGGGGGACCAGAGGTCACCTTATATTGTGCATCAGTAGGGGGGCCAGAGGCTACCTTATATTGTTCATCAGTAAGGAGGACCAGAGGTCACCTTATATCTTACATCAGAAGGGGGACCAGGGGTCACCTTATATTGTACATCAGTGGAGGGACTAGAGGCCACTTTATATCGTATATCAGCAGGGGGACCAGGGGTCACCTTATATTTAAAATCAGAGGGGGGACCAGAGCTCATCTTATATTTAGATCAGTAGAGGAATCAGAGACCAATTTATATTGTACATCAAAAGGGGGACCAGAAGTCCCTTATATTTAACACCAGAAGAGGGACTAGGGGTCACCTTATACTGTACATCAGTAAGGGGATGAGAGGTCACTTTATATTGATCATCAGCAGGGGTAACTAGGGTCACCTTATATTGTACATCAGCAGGGGGACCAGATGTCACCTTACATTGTACATTCGAAGGGGAACAGAGGACATCTTATATTGTACATCAGTAGGGGGACATGAGGCCACTTTTTATTGTATATCAGTAGGGGGACTAGAGGTCATCTTTAATTGAACATCAGAAGGGAGACCAGAGGTCACCTTTTATTGCACATCAGTAAGGGGATCAGAGGACACTTTATATTGTACATCAGCAGGGGGACCAGGGGTCACATTATATTGTGAATCAGTAGGACCAGAGGCCACCTTATTTTATACATCAGTAGGAGGACTAGAGGTCACTTCATATTGTACATCAGAAGGGGGACCAGATGTCACCTTATATTGTACATCAGTAAGGGGATCAGAGGCCACTTTATATTGCACATCAGTAGGGGGACCAGAGGTCACCTTATATTGTGCATCAGTAGGGGGACTAGAGGTCACCTCATATTGTACATCAGTAGGGGGACCAGAGGACACCTGATATTGTACATCGGTAGGTCACCTTATATAAGGGTCGTTTAATAAATAATGTCTTCGGTTCTCGGAAAGAAACAAAAGTCGCTTTTCAATAATTTAGTTATAATGATTTAACCTAAAATTATCTTTTCATTAAAACACATGTAAGTAACATTTTTTATCCAATTTCTGATTCATTTTCAATTGTTTTTTGAACTCATTTTCTGGTATGAACCTTTGTACATGTATACTGGATTATTGCAGATCCTATGATTTCCTGGACTTGTTTCTTCCTTCCGAAAGGCGTTTTCTCAAGTTTGGCAAATGGAACAAGTCAAAAGGCGAAAGATCTGGCGAATATTGTTAATGTGAATGAACATTAACTTTTGTTTATCCCCAAGACTCCTTTACTCTTCAGGGCTTTCGGGTTTGGACGCTGTCATGAAAAAATCTAATGTTGTGGATTCCTTATTCTCATTAACCTTTTGATTTTTTGCCAAAAAAATTGCTTTCTAGATTCCTCCAGAAATTAAACTGCATCCCCGAATACGAATTTGAACAATAACACCACTAATATTTAAGAAAATTGCCTATAAATCTATCTTTGTGCTCTTGCAATTCTCTGCTCTTCTCAGACCTTTGCTGTTTTAGTCAAGCACATCTTATTGTAAATTTTGTTTTGGGGGTTTTAAGCAATAGATTCAAGTTTCATTATCTGTTGGAAATTCAAATAAATGTGGATAACTACAATTGCTGATATTTCTAATAATTGTTCATATATTCTTATACGCAGTCGTTTTCACTCATCTTTTTTAAAGGGTTACTTTTGAGTACTGTTTGCCAAATTTCAACAAATAATCACTGATGGTGTATGATTGACTATACGACACATAGCAAAGAATGGAGGCGTACAAGGCGAGGACAATCCCCCGCTCTGAAAAAAGATATTTCTCAATTCGAAAAGTAGTATTCTTTCAAAATTTTATGGTTCGTGAACGCTTAACAGTTTAATATGTGTCCTATGGTCCCACTACTGATGTACAATATAAGGTGACCTCTGGTCACCCTACTGGTGTACAAAATAAGATGATCCCTGGTCCCCCTACTGATGTATGATATAAGGTGTCCTCTGGTCCCCCTACTGATATCCCCAACTTATGAACAATATGATGTCCCCTGGTCCCCCTACTGATGTACAATATATAGTGCCCTCTGGTCCCACTACTGATGTACATTACAAGGTTTCCTCTAGTCCCCCTAATATTGTACTATAAAGTGAACTCTGGTCCCCCTACTGATGTACAATACAGGGTTACCTTTGGTCCCCCTATTGATGTAAAGTGTAATATTAAGTGTTCTCAGGTCCCCTACTGATGTTCAATATAAGGTGACCACAGGTCCCCTACTGATATACAATATAAGGTGAACCCTGGTCCCCTTACTGATATGAAATAAAAGGTGTCCTCTTGTCCCCCATATGATGTATATTATAAGGTAACCTCTGGTCCCCCAACTGATGTACAATATAAGGTGACCTCTGGTCCCCCTACTGATGTACAATACAGGGTTACCTCTGGTACCCCTATTGATCTAAAGTGTAATATTAGGTGTCCTCTGGTCCCCCTACTGATGTACAAGATAAGGTGAACACAGGTCCCCTACTGATGTACAATATAAGGTGACCTCTGGTTCCTCTAATGATGTAAAGTGTAATATTAAGGTTATTCACTCCTCAGCTTTTTAGAAAAGTTCACGCATAAGCTTTTACTTCAAAACTACTAATCAAAATTCAATTTTTATGACATATTTATATTCAACAATGTAAATTTTTTAACATTCAATGAAAAAACTGCTCAAAAATCAACAAAGAAGCAAGATTTATGAGGGACTATTTCTTTTGGTGGAAGGATATTTACCAGAAAATTCTGCAAATCTGCACATTTATAAAATTTAATGTAATGGAAAGTTAGCCTGACATACTTTTACTTGGAGAATATTTTCTGTTTTGATATTGCTTAAAATATTTAATATAGGTCTTAATTTATATTTTTAGACTAAGTTTTACACCTTCCCTCAACAAACTTTCCCAAAAAATGAAAATATATGAAAGAAGTCCAGGTCAAATTTACACCATTTTTAGCCTGAAAATCACATATTTTGACAAATATTTCAAAATTAACATCACTGACCCCACCTTTTTCTTTCATCATTTTAAACTACTCGATAATTGTGACTGATCAGCACTCAAGTCGTAAAATGTTTGATATAAGAAAATTTTTTGTTGCCTATTAAGTTTGTTTATACCCCAATATGTTATTTTTTTAGTGCAAAAAGGTCAAACAATAATTAACGCACATTAATTTGCAAGATCTTTTTAATGTTAAATATTATTCAAACTATTTTACAAAAAATAAATTATATATATTGCCTTGCTTACATCCAATCAAATATAATAAGGGTTAAAGTAATTAACCAAAGACATGAAATTTAAGTGCAAAAAGGTCAACTTAAATGTACCGTAGATCAGTAGGATGCACACTGACCCCCTATTTTCTTTGCAATTTTGAGTAACACTTTATGACTACTTATCAAAAATATACTTCTCAAAAAATCCTTGATATAACTTGAGGAGTGACTTACCTTAAGTGTCCTCTGGTCTCCAACTGATGTTCAATATAAAGTGACCATAGGTCCCCTACTATTGTATAATATAAGGTGACCTCTGGTCCCCCTACTGATGTCCCCTATTGATGTTAAATATAAGGTGTCCTCTGGGTCCCCTACTGATGCCCCCTACTGATGTACAATATAATGTGCCCTATGGTCCCCCTATTGATCTAAAGTGTAATATTAGGTGTCCTTTGGTACCCCTACTGATGTACAATATAAGATGACCTCTGGTCCCCCTACTGATGTACAATACAGGGTTACCTCTGGTTCCCCTATTGATATAGAGTGAAATATTAAGTGTCCTCTAGTCCCCTACTGAGGTTCAATATAAGGTGACCACAGGTCCCCCTACTGATGTACTATATAAGGTGACCTCTGGTCCCCCTACTGATGTCCCTTCGTATGTAAAGTGCATTGTAAGGTTTCCTCTGGTCCCCCTACTGTTTTTCAATTTAAGGTGACCTCTGGTCCCCCTACTTATGTACAATATAAGGTGATCCCTGGTCCCCCTTCTGATGTACAATATAAGGTATCCTATGGTCCCCCTACTGATATACAATATAAGGTTACCTCTGGTCCCCCTGCTGATGTATAATATAAGTTGTCCTCTGGTCCCCCTACTGATGTACAATATAAGGTTACCCCTGGTCCCCCTGCTGATGTATAATATAAGGTGTCCTCTGTTCCCCCTACTTCTACAAAATAAGGTAACCCCTGGTCCCCCTACTGATGTACAGTATAAGATGACCCCTGGTCTCCCTACTGGTGTACAATATAAGGTGACCCCTGGTTCCACAACTGATGTACAATATAAGGTGGCCTCTGGTCCCCCATATGATGTAGAACAGAAGATGACATCTGGTTTCCCTTTTGATGTACAATATGTGACCTATGGTCGCCATAAAGATGTACGATATAAAGTGACCTCTGGTCTTATTAACTTTTTATTACCTCTGGTATTCGCATAAAGATTATGGAAACAAGCGGAAGTCTTATATTGTCCATCAATAAGGATTTCATACTTCACAAATTGTAGTATATGAATAAGACAAAGGTAATCTTATTTTGTACATTATTACGATATTTTTGAAAGTTGTAAGTAGGCAATAATTTAAAATCATGGTATGTGTAGAAATATTTTTCAAATCCTCTCAAAAAAAGAATTGCGACCCTAATTTTTTGACCGAGGAAAAAGTGCTTCTCCGAATTCTCTAAATGTACATGTATGTAATTGGAATTTGGAGGATTAGTCAACTTGCTTGTCTTCAAATACAGTATTTGTATCCCAAAGTTAAATAACAATTGGTGCATTTTTTAAATTTTATTTCCTTTTTTTAATGTTGTTTTGATGGGTTTATGAATTTGATGTGTTAATTCCAGGGAAAGGGGAGGTGAACTCCATGCAGCCCCAAACTTTGTAAAACAGGGTGTACATCTTCTTTGTAAGATAAATAAAAATCAGGGATTTCCGGCAAAGAGTGTTAAAGTGAAGAGATTGCCTATTAAAGCATGACCTCATAAGGAAGAAAAAAGAGACATTAAATAATTTATAAACAAATAATTATTCCATTATGTTAAAGGATTGGTGGAAAGTCCGAGCGAAATGAAAAGGGGGTGCTAGGGGGCAAAATCTTCATCCCCCCCCCCCCCTGCTTGTTAGAGATCTGCGAATGCAGAGACTGGACGTACGTCGTTTACTCTGAGTCACTTACTATTAGTAAGGAGATCAGAGGTTAGACACTGTGTTATATAGATACTATAACCTTACATGGAATAATAAAATCATAGGGGAGACCACAGGTCACCCAACATAATCCATAAATGTTAAACTCTAATATATCATATATCTTATAATATTGCAGTTAATGTTACTCAGCAACCCCCCTCCCCCTATTCGTTTTCTAATACCCATCACAGATGGTTATTCTCTTGACAAAAATAATTTTTCTGGTTTTTTTTACACTGAAAAGGCTTCACAGTATTATACAATTATTGCATGATAGTGAGGGAGACATGAAGATTTCTTCGCCCATGAAAAATCATATTCCCCGAGGGCAACGCCCGAGGGGAATATGATTTTTCATGGGCGAAGAAATCTTCATGTCTCCCGAACATTCATGCAATAATTATTTTATTTTACCGAATCAAGAACAATGCAGAAAATCTAAAGAGAATCCAATAAATAAACATTTGATGAGAACAATATGAAATACCAATAGGTGTAAGTCACACCACTAGCGTTTCATAAAAAAAACCTTCGTGACAAGTCATTCTGATTTTCACACTGCAGTGTAGTACATATGTAACATTCATTACCCACTCATGGAAATACTTTTCTAACGATTTATATTTTAAAATTTTATATCCACATAATTAATCAAATCGAATTCAGTATTAATCATCGCATTCGCCGCATTGTGACGTCACAATCGGGGAACATGACGTGAAACACGTTCTGTGCACCTCAGCTGATTACATCTAGATGTAAGATAGCGTAGTCAGCCGAGGTGAACCGAATGCGGGAAACACGAAGTTTTGTTGCAGGGCGAACACGACAATCACGTGACTGCCTCAGCCAATCGGATTCTGTTTTACTTGTGTTTATTTATATGAGGTATAATAATACGATTTATTCTATTTTCACTTTATGTATGCAACGCACTACATTTTGTAGCGGAGTAAACAGACCCGATAGACGTGAACTGCGCGGGGGACCTAAGGTCCTAGTTCAGCGTACGTTTTATCCTTCTGCAAGCGAGGCAGGCGAGCATCCCTATGCAAAATAGCATATCGATCCCGATTTAAATTATTTTGTTTTGCACGAGCTCCACCCCTCCCAAGAACACACACATAAGCGTGTTACTGTGCTCTCTCTCTCTCTCTCTCTTTCTCACATATCGTCGAATACAAGAGGTTTAGAATAGTAAATTATATTTCAGATGTATAAGAAGTAAACACAAGGACCTAACAATTAATTGCTATGAAACGTCATTCAAAATACTACCCAATGATATGTTTTGATTTCAAACAAGGTCATTTTACGACCATAGAATATTTACAAAATACCGACACTAGGTTTTTGAAAATTCTTGTAACGTCAACTAGTCTGATAGTATCCTGTCCTTGAGCTAGGTTTAAATATCTATCGTTTGATCATGCTCTTGACTATCGAATAAGCTACATTTTAGGGGTTGTGAATACTTTATGGCTATTATTTGATATTACTACATGTATATAAATAAAAAAGTTGACAGTAAGTAAAAATGTTGAAGCAATCTAGTTTGTCATAGAATTTGGTTGTTATAGTTGACCTTTATAGTGTAAAATCAATTGAATTTTATATAACTTAGTTTAATTTTAATGCGATACCGAAACCTAGATTTTAACACATGTTACAGAAGAAAAGAGAAGTTGTTGCAGGCATGATAACTCACAAAGACTTTTTTCTGTGGTTTTTTTTTTTTTTTGGTTTTTTTTGTAGCCACTAATCAATTTAGAAAAGATATATTTCTTTATTAAAAGAGCATGGAAAAGAAGTAAATAAAAGTATAAAAATTTATTTCCAGGGGGCCCTACCACCCCTACCCCCTGTGTTGACGTACGAGATGACTGCGTGACTTATGGGAAGACTATCTGTCAGGATATAAAGTACGCCCCCTGGGTACTGGACAACTGCCGCTACTACTGCAGACAGTGCTCAGGTTAGTTTAATATAATTATATAATAATTATTATTATTTATAATAATTTTGATTATATTATATAATAATATTACGTTATTTTGTTATATTATAAGTATTTATATATAGTCCTAATATATTTTTTGAATTTTTGATTGAAAATTTGAGTACCTCATTTTCATACAAAATTGATCAGTATATCTGAAGGGCCCAAGCCTAAAGGTAGCAGAGGCCTTTAACGTAAATGACCGAGTTCAGTCCTCGTTCGCCGCGTAGCAACTAACACATTCACTAAGAGTAGTGATTAGCATTAAAAGTAAAAGTCAAGGGTCTTTCGTATGAGGCCATAAAAATCGAGGTCCCGGGACCGTGTCACGGTAGCATTGGCAAGATAAAGAACAATCGCTTCTCAATGACAGTGTGCCGAGTGCAGGTCTTATTTAAAGCACTTCGTTCGTATATGATGACCTCTTCGTAAATGAAAAACTCTCGAATTGGGCAAAAAACAACATGTTACAATCAATCAATATTTAGTTATGCTGCAATTTTGTTTTTGCAGATCCTGAACTAGCAATTGCAGATGCGAAGACAACAACAACGCGTGAGTACATTCATTTTACCCCCGCTTGAAAAGCAGGAGGGTATATAGTATGTCCGTCCGTCCGTCTGTTACGCTTTGGGGTACCCATCTCTTATCCGCAACTCCTCTCATACTACTGAGTGAAATTTAATGAAACTTTCACAGAATCTTTATTACATATTGCCATTGTGCACCTCCTATTTTACTTTTTAATCTGATATATATTTTAAATATTTTCCAGAGCAAAACATGGACACTGCCATTTTATTCATATGGGAGGCGGGGGTATCATTTAGTGAGCTCATTGCTCACAGTACCTCTAGTTTTAACTGATATGGATACATTGACCATAAACTGATGTACATTCAAATTATTGAGTATATAACTATCAAATACTAGCAATAATCAGATCATTCTTAAACAAACAACTTCAATGTTTTTGTTTTATCCTCTGATTATTGATCTGTCCTACTACCTGTAATTAGCACTGCAATAATTCTTTGGAAGTGAGAACTTTTTATTGCATTTCATATTTTAGCAACATCTAAAGCTATTTTAAACCAGTGTTTATAGTATAGTATATATACCGTATAAGCAGAATTTTAAGCGAGGATTTAATTTTGGCATTATTAACGAGGGTACCAAGATCGCTAAAATATAATATCGCTAAAAATTAATTGCGCTTTATTTGAAATAGCTTCTTTAGTGAGCTTTTTAAAATCGCTAAAATTACATCTCGCTAAAAATAATTTACCCATTTTTAAGGACAAATCGCTAAATTTGCGTCTCGCTAAAATTTCCACTTATACGGTATAATCTATATATGATGATTATATGTTTGCTAATTAAGTGCATTCTTAATCATTATAATTATAATTAAAGCAATATTTCAGCCCCTCCTCCTTGTGTTAACAAACTGACGAACTGTGAACGGTACGGGAATGATGTCTGTAATAACCCAGTGTACGCTCCCTGGGCAAAAGACAACTGTCGCTATTTCTGTAGGCAGTGTACACGTGAGTATGGAACAGCAAAAATATATTAAATATGTTTTTTTTTAAATAGTTACCATAAATTAAACTTTTTTTCAAATCAGAAGAAAAATACCCGGTATACATGTATGAAAATGGAGGGCTAGAGTAAAAATCAATTATTTTTGTTGAGGTTTGTTTTACATTGAGTTCATGATATAAAGAGATCCACAAATCCAGGACCTCTAGTGAATGTTGAATTTTAAAAACATTCCTCCAACAAAGCAATCATATTCCTATCAGCTTTTGGGGTTAATTTTCAAGGTCCTTAAAAATTCGCCATGAAAATAAGTTATTTTATAGTACTTTCATCCAAGTAATTATTTTTGGCTACATATTCAGAATCATTGTGATGCAAACTTATTGTGATTTTAAAAATATTCTGTGGATTATTCTGTACTTGTGACCTAAATAAATTGCTTAAATGTTCTATTTTTCACAGGGGAGCAGCTGGACATTGCAGACTCAAAAACGACTACCACCACTGGTTAGTAAAAAGATGTATTTTTTTAACAATAATAAATATAATATCTTTCATAATACTTCTCTTTTTAATAAATTACAAAAGCTATAAAACTTAAAAATATTTTTTTAAAAACCTGTCTGATTTTCATAATGTTATACACATGTAAGCATTGAGCCTCACACTTGAGCATGAAATCTGAATCTTCATTCATTTTCTAACGTGGTAGTCGATTAAAATCATTCAATCCCTGTAAGCATGATAGAGAAGAGGGTGGAATCTGCCCCAAAATGTAAAATTTTTGTTCTTCTTTATACATAGATGAGTCATACCTAAATACATGTATTGTCAGACAAGCTAAAATGTTCAACTATAATGTATGCAACAAAAAAAGTAAAAATACCTCATGATCAGAAGCACAGAAAATATTATTTGTCAACAGGGGATGCTCACTCCTCCATAGCCCCTGATCCCGCCTCTGATGTTTTTGTAGGTCCGTATTTGATCCGCTCCTATTCTGTAATGTTTAATGGACTTTGGAGCTCAAATACTGTTCGTAATCTCCACACAGTACCTTTAGATATTTTGTAAGGAATAATTATGCAGGTTTTTTTAATGAATATGTTTTCTATTAAGTTCGCCCCACCCCAGCATTGGCCTGTGTCGATATTTTACCTCATTGTGATGTATATGGTGAGAGTGTTTGCAGAAGTGCTGATTCCCAAGCCTGGGCACAGATAAACTGTCGTGCTTATTGCAAGATCTGTACGCCATCTGGTGAGCAAATGATTTTATCAATTATACGCCACTATTCATTAGAGTAAATGCTTATGAAAATGACAATTTTTAGCTCTACTGGTCAGAGACCAGAAGAGCTTATGCGATAGTAAGGTGTCAGTCGTCCGTCCAGCTGTCTGTCTAGCTGTCTAGCTGTCCCTCTGTCTGTAAACAATTTTTCAAAAATGCTACTCCTCCTACAATTTTGGTCTGATTTCAATATAACTTGGCACTAAAGTAGACTACACTAAGATACAAAAAGCAGTGCATCAATTTTTGATTTCGATGAACG
>PRKT01000201.1:108387-126476 GCA_003671525.1 Saccostrea glomerata
CCCCCCCCCCCCCTCCCAAAAAAAAAATGGATAATATACTTTAGAACTTGAAACTTTTGCAATGTATCACCTGAACTTTTAAAGAACAGTGGAACAATGCAAAGTTACTCTTTAAAAGCATTTAAGGAGGATATTAAGCTAAAATATCTTCATCGAGATCCCCATAATTAAGATTCCATTCCATCTCACTATATAATGGTTTAAGGTCAAGATCTAGTAAATAACTTGAGACTACTTTTTTGGTGCTAGATACATTATGACGTCATAATCAATTTCAACTTTCTTTTTCCCGTACTTTACAGCTTTAGCAGGATTATGTAGAAAATAGGGTATTTTCCTGACATTCAATTTGAAATCATATGAAAAGTAAACCGGATACCTATATTAAATTTGATATTAATTTGAAGAAGAGGCCATGAACATACTAATTACCGTGCTCTGAGAGACTGTAGGCAATCTGGATACATTTCCTTTGTCAAATATGAGAAAAACTCCCATATTCATGACTGGTTTTCATAATTTTTCATTGAAAATGACAGCTTAAAATACAGTTTTTCATCTTGTTTACCTACAAATTATGCCCCGAAACACCTTATTAGACCAAGCTAAAGTTGTAAAGCATCAATAAAGGAATAAATTTCTCAAGTTTAATAAATCTGTAGGCACCTTTCATTTACTAGATATTGACCTTAAATACAGAGGTTCCTGTGTAAAACCTATAAACAATACAAATCTGTCAACAAAACATAAATAAGCAACTCCAGAAATTCTAGAGTTTGGATCAGGTGCCAATGATGTGTAAGCATTCCTTGTCTAATCCGCCTTGAGCCCTATGTATTGATCAAATAGATGGAATATTTCGTAGTCGAATTATCAATTAAGTATAAATCAAAGCCCTTACAAGTCAGTCAAATGCCGACCAATTGAAAGGCTATATTTGTGGATGTAACTGGCCAATAAGGGATGCTTACTACGTACTCTGTGGCACCTGATCCCACCTCTGATGTTTTGAAGGTCTGTGTTAGGTCTGCTCCGAATTTTATTTCAATGTCCAGTAGTTCTGGATGTTAATTCTACGACGACAACAACCACGACGACAGAGAACGGATTAATTCGAACAAAAAAGCTTGGGAGAGCTAAAATGGACTCATTATTTCTCGTCAATATTTTTAGATTCATCAAGATTCATATATTTTGCCGGTATATTGCTGAGCAGGAAACATTTTATTTTGATAAGGTTGGTGTGTACCTAAAAACTAAAACATATTATATCCAATTAGATTTAAAAATATGTAATCTATGCATAAATTATACATAATGCATAAAATTTCCTTTCTTCAAACTCGTTTTGTTTTGTGACATTGCATGATCTGTATGACCTTTGAAAAATAATGTCATCTTTTCTGAAACTTGAAGCTTTTTGTAAAGAAAAAGCTAAGCTGAAATTTTAAACTAAAAAATCATTCAAACAATGATTTTTCAAACAAACTCGTCTATTATTTATTTTATGAATTCTACAAGTGGTATTAAAATCTAGATAAATGAACAGATATTTGTATATGTACATAATATTACATTGTTAAATTTAACTTTTCGATGCAATTCTTAAGCCCCCGTTATCGAAGAGTTTTTGTCCTGTCCATTCGTCGGTCTGTCTATCTGTTTGTCTATTTATAATTGTATTTTTTTGTGAGCTCACGCCTTATATAAGATGTTAAATAAATTAAAGCAATAGTAATTTTTGAAATGAAAATTTCTGACGTTTCTACTAATGATACTTTTGTATCTTGCTGAATCTCAATTTCCTTGTTATAAATGATAACAAAATAAGAAATACAAAAACAAAATACTCCTGTTCAGTGCAAGTGTAACGATAAGAAAATTGAAGCTAAAAATAATAATTTAAAAGTTATCACTGTGAATTAAGAAAAAAAATAAGGAAAAAGAGCAAGACGTTCTTAAATTATATAATTCTTCCCTATATCTGTGTTTTGTGTGCTGTTGTCAGTGCAGCTCACCCTCACTGATGAATTGATAATAGCTATTAATAGGTACAGCTACATGTATAGAAAATTACATCACATTGAACGTTCGTGTTTAGGTTATATTTAATTCCCCCTACTTCTATTGATGAGTATTACTTCTAGGCAACAGTGATTACTAGGTCCTGCATTAATTCTAAGTACATTCATCCTTTATATAAACAAACTCTAAAACAATACTGTCTAATGATTACGACAATATGACAAATTTCTTCTAAATTGGGATGAAAATTCTTTGAATTTTTTCTCCGAAATATTGCCAAAACGGCGTTAAACTATAATTCTTAATCAATTTTGAATATCGATTATTTTAAATTAATAAACAATTACAACATAAACATTTAACATATCCCTCTTTTGAGATAGAAGTATGGTCGAAGGTTAATAAAATATTGTTATGCACAAACAAATTTATTCACAGAAGAACCAACCTCATTTAATAATTTACAGTGACGTAGCTGCAGAAACAGTGGTGCTGCGAGACCGCCATGCTACTTTTCCTGTGCATTCTTTAAAAAATACAAGCATATCAGATTCTTACTAGATATTCGATCCAATATCATGCTGTAAAACTTGATTTTCCAAATGGGGGGGGGGGGGGGGGGTGGATTTACACACTGTACCAGATTCCAGATTTACAAAATTAGTTATTGTCGTACAAAACGTGAATATACATGTAGGTTTACGATCTCTCTCGATTCTCTCTCTTTCCTTTTAACAGTTAATTTTATAGCTTATCGGGAAGATTTTGGCTTCGGAAGTTGACTCTAGAGTTCTGGAAGTCTATTTCGCTGTTGAAAAACTCTGAAATGAAATTTATTGAGACAAACAGTATTCGAGCTCAAATGTCCATTAAACAGTACAGATTTGGAGCAGAACAGCCAAGGACCTCTGTAATATCAGAGGGATCAGGTGCTATAAAGGAGTGAGTATCCTCTGCCGACCGGTCAACCCCCCCCCCCATGTGCTCCTTATCACAATCGGGAAATCTTTTATATAGTTGATTGCTGAACGACGTTTTGCATACAATTTCGTAGGCCATAATTTTAAAACTGCAATGAATACGTGTTTTTCCGTTTCCCTGTTCAAGAAGGTCGATGTTACTGGTCGATAAGGGATGCTTACTCCTCCATGGCACCTGATCCCACCTCTGATATTTTAAAGGTCCGTGTTTGGTCTGCTCCGAATTTTATTTCAATGTTGATATTGGTTCTGGAGGTTAATTTTATGACAACCACAACGACAACAACCAGGTGCACGACGACAGAGAACGAATTCCAACAGAAAAGCTCGGGAGAGTGGGACTTTTTATCATGACAGCGCACGGCGGACGTGGCAGATAGGGAATTCAAACTCTTCCATGGCACCTGATCCCACTTCTGATATTTTGGAGGTCCGTGATTTTTCCGCTACTATTTTGTAATGTGTAATGGACTTCTGTGCTCAAATACTGTTCGTTGTCTCTACATAATTCATTATTTCTAATCGATATTTAAGATTCCTACATATATTCTGCCGATATATCGCTGAGCAGGAAGCGTTTTATTTTAATTTGGTTGGTTTGTACCCAAAGAATAAAACATTTTTATTTCCAGTTAGATTTTAAATATCTGTACACAGTGCATAATATATACATAATGTATACAATTTCCGTTTTAAAATTTTCTTTTTATTTTGTGACATGATCTGTATGACCCATGACAAATAATGTCGTCTATTCTGAAACTAAATGAAGCTCTTTTCCTAGAAAAACTAGCTGAGCTGATATTATAAACAAAAAGCAAACAATGTGCTCTTCAAACAAACTCGTTTGATATGATTTTACTTTTTTTAAAAAAAGAGTGTCGCTAGCGGTATGAAAATGCTAGTATGGATAAATGTACATATGTACAAATGTTGTCAAGTTGGGAGGTCAACATTACCGCTACATTGCCAAAAATTTCAACTCATTACCGCTACATTTTTTTTTTCAAATTTTCGACCGATCATTACTGCTACATTTTTTTGGCTGAAAATAACTCATTACCGCTACACATTTAATCAACCGAAAACAACTCATTACCGCTACATATTGAACTAAATTGAATTCTGATCAAAAGAATGTGAAGACGGTGGGTTTTAACTATGAACAGTGCTTGATTTTATTTTAAAAATTTTGAAAGTGCTTTATGAAATAATATAGATTTTAAATAAAAATAAAATTTAAAAAAAACCATCATGCTCCAAGTCCTTCCCGTTGTGAGCAGGAGAAACGGGACTTTTACAAGTGTACAGTATATTTTGTACTTCAAATCAATACACACATAAGCGGCTGGCTAGCGAAAGAGGCAATGTAGCGGTAATGTATACTTTTATTTAAAGCGGTAATGTAACGTTTTTTGTAGCGGTAATGACTATGTAGCGGTAATGAAAATTTCAAAAATGTAGCGGTAATGATACGCACCCGTCAAGTTCAGCAAAGAAATTTATATGCAATTATTTAAAAGTTCAAATTAGAGAGAAAGTTGATCCTAATGTATGTTTTATATAGATATACTATATATATTGGTGGCATTTCTTAAAACTCCTCTTTACAAATAAAAAAAAATCAACAATGATCTCCCCTTTTCTCACGCCTTATAATAAGATGTTAAAAGCAATGTTAGAGCAATAGTATTTTTTTAAATGAAATTTTCTGTCGTTTCCATGCACGTATGGTACTTTTGTGTCTGGGTAAATAATAACTAAATAATAGATACAAAAAAAACACAATACAATCAATCAGTGCAGTGTGTAATGATAAGAAAATAGGAGTTATAAATAGGAATTTAAAAGTTATCTCTGTAAACTTGGAAAATTCAGGAAAAAGAGTAATACATTCTTAAATTATATAAATCTTCCCTATCTCTGTGTTTGTGTGCTGTAGTCAGTGTAGCTCGTCCTCCTTGTATGGAGTAATAATAGCTATTATTAGTTACAGCTATATAGAAAATTACATCACATTGAACGGTCGTGTTTAGGTTAGATTTCCCCCTTCTTCTATTGATGAGTATTACTACTAGGAAACAGCGATTACTAAGTCCTGCATTATTTTTAGGTACCTTCATCCCTTATATAAAAAACTCTAAATAATACGTACTATCTACTGATTATGAATGAGTCTTATCTTTTATCCGAAATTTATAACTAATCTGTAAAATTTCGTCTACATAGGGATGTAACGGATAAATCTGTCGCCGTTATTCTTCGACAATTTTTGCCGAAATATTGGCTAAAGTTTTATTTGCCAACACTGCATTAAACAATGATAATAAAGTATTTTTTTTAATATATACACTATTTTATCTATTTTAAAATTAATAAACTGAAATTACAATCAGCAAATCCCCTTTTCGAGAGGAATATTGTCAATAGTTAATGTAAAATTGTCATGCACAAAATAAATTTATTCACAGAAGAAACACCCCAGATAATAATTTACGATGCCTTAAGCTGTAGGAGCAGTGCTGAGGCTAGATCGCGATTATACATGTAGAAGTTCAACTCAAAAGTTGATTTTTCATGATTGCCTACATGCGGATGGCATCATCATCATCATCACTGAAGTTCAGGTGGGTTGTGAAAAATACCTCATGATACACTTTACCAGACTTCAGATTTACAAAATTAGTTGATAGCGTGAATATTGGTTTACGATCTCTCTCTCTCTCTGTCTCTCTCTCTCTCTCTGTCTCTCTCTCTCTCTCTCTCTCTCTGTCTCTCTCTCTCTGTCGTTCAGTTAATCTTTAATTGCCTATCGAGAAGTTTCTGGCTATTTCGCTGTTGAAAAACTCTAAAATGAAATTTATGGAGGTAACAAACAGTTTTCAAGCTCAAAAGTCCATTAAACAAACTGAGTACAGATTTTGGAGCAGAACAAACACGGGCCTCTGTAATATCAGAGGTTGATCAGGTGCCATAGAGGTGTTAGTATCCTCTGCCGACCGGTCACTACCTCAGTGTGATCCTTGTCATAATCGGGAAATAACGGGAAAATTCGTCGGTAATTCAGTGTGCAAATAATGACACAACAATTAGTATGAGAAATGTCAGTCCGCATTTGACTTAATGATAAATGTATTTAATGAAAAAGATAATTGCATCGACAATATAACCTACATTAAACGATGATTTTAAACGAGACTGCTGATACTAGTATTCTTGTTTCGTCAACCTGCTTGTCAATAACTTACCAGGCTGTAGAAATTGGTCATACGTAGAGCATGCTCTTGCATATCGAATCAACTGAACGATATAAACTCCGTACGCAGATGATGGAGGTATATTGCTGCATAAGAGAAGTGGACGGTCGAAAGGTTTAAGTCATCACGTTTATTAGCTGCAAAACTGTAGCTCTCCGAAAAAATATATGGACAGACTGCGGGGAGCTACAGTGCCACCCATTGTAAAAACTGTATATTTATTGCTCACAAAAAGTTGCGCTTAGTTCTGGATGAATTCTTCCAAATTCTTACCTCAATCGCGAAAAAAGATAGATTTAAAAAATTCCTTACTCCTCTACGAAGTACTCTCGTAGCTGACATCTGCACGAAGTGCGTTGGACCGAATTATCTTGCAAACCAAAATATGGCAGTACAAGTAGACGAAATTTTCGATGATATCAATTTCAGGACTAGGAGGGCTACATGTATTAACAACAATTAAGAGGAATGTTTTGTTGTGGAAACAATGAAAGAATATGTTAGGAACACACGGTTAGTAATTTTTTCAGATGACAGTTTAAAAACATGGAGAAATAAATCGAGAAACAGCGCACTTTTTTGTGCGCAATAAATATACAGTTTTTTTTCAATGGGTGGTACTGTAGCTCTCCGGTCTGTCAATACATGTATATTTTTCTTCGGAGAGCTACTAACAGTTCTGCAGCTACACGTTTATCATAAAGCTTGGTTTTTAGATTACCAACAACGTCTTTTTTTCTAGTAGAATATCCAAGTATGAAACAGATGTGTCAGACTCTGGTATCTTTTAGCTCACCGAAATACAAATGCACATGAATATTGTACATGTATCAATTAAAATGGGAAATAACCATTGTTATTAGACAATATGTCGTCGACATATCTAAATGTTTCGAGTCAGGCTGAAGGCCACACCATTTCATCTTTTCCTGTATAAGATTTTGAACTTTATACTTTATATGAATACAAAAATAGGACTGCTAATATAGGGACGCAAATGGTAATTCCAAAAGATTGTTGGAAAAATTGGGGATTTCAATTTCGGCCGATTTGTCCGCCCGTCTGTCTAGCTGTCTGTATTTTTGTCTGTGTGTAACATTTTCGTTTCCATGCGATATCTCGAGAAACCTGTGAACTTTTGCAATTAAGTTTCACAAATCAACTCCCAATGGCTTAATAAAGACCCCTCTTATTTTGAGATCAAATGTTCAATGTCATGAATTCAAAAACTCTGTCTCGGTTTTTTTAACTTTTGTTTCCGAAAGATATCTAGAGAAGCCTTTGAGCATTTGCAATGACATTTTTTACTAAAACTCCCTATGGCCTACGAACGATTTTAAAATATTTATTTGACGACAAAAGGTGAAAGATCAGGGTCGGAAATACAATGTACACGTTATACATTATGTGTGTCTGCAAAATGTTCATTTCCAGGAGATATATCAATTAGATTTTAAGCTTTTGGGTATTTTTTTTTATACCTCTTCTTTTTTAAGCGGATGACACAAGATTCTCTGAGATAAACTTGTTATGTTGCTGATTTTGATATAATTTTGTGTTTCAAATTTTAAAAAGTTTCTTGCATGCTTTTTAAGTACCCACATCTGAATTTACAACATTTCTCGAATATACTTATCACAGTATCAAATCGATGCTTATTTTGAAAGATGTTATTAGTTACACAGTCTTTTAGTGACAGGGTATATACATATACATGTACACCTGTGTATAATACCTATACTTCTTTGAATTTCCGCGGAACAATTACTGAAAAAAAGAACCAAACTGTTCCTTGACCTGAGAGCTAACTGCTCAAACTGTACTGTTCCTTGGTAACTATGCTGCCTCGTAAAGTGGTTAAGGAGAAATGAAACAAACAAACATATTACTTAAGATGGGGGAAAATAAAACGATCAAAAACCAAACAACTGAAGGGAATATAGTAAATTAATTGTGCTTGTAAGTTTAAAAGTGTGTGTTAGTTTCTCTTTGTGCATACTATCTAGCGTATCCAACTATCCTAAGCAGGAATTAGGTTTAAGGACAGATGATACAAACAAACTTTTGTCAAAAATTTTGAAAATAACAACTTGCGTCATGATTTAATGAATATAATGAATAAGTTTCACCTCGTACAATGTAGTTTTGCATTTTTTATTTAAAGTTGCTCAAAAATGGCATTTGAAATGAAAAATATTTATATAGAATAATAAGGATGGTTTCAGAAGGGTATAATTTTGAAAATCACAGAAGGTTTATAATTTCTTTACATTTTAGAAATTTATCATTTGCATCATTTGCAACGAAATTAGGTCAAAAATATATATACCAATCCCGGCATCCATTTTTTGTTTGTTTGTATCATCTGTCCTTAATCTTGATTACAACTTTTATAATGTATTTTGGTTCTACGATTAAGTGCTCTTTCCGTTTACTGGAACACAACACAAACTGTAGAAATGTTTTTTTAATTTCCTAGGACTTTCTTAAATAAATTTAGAAAACTTCCTTATTCCACTTATAAGAAGTATATTAATATCAACTAAGCTCTACTCATTAATTTGAAAGAAAAAAATTTACTGACAAAGAAAAGAAGTGCTTCAAAGTTTAGGGCAATTATTTTTTTAAAAGGGCTCACTTCTATCGTTAGCTAGTGTGGGGCTTAGTGTCGCAGAAACATGCAGTAGTACTGCAGAAAAAATACATCACCAGTGTAAGCGTTATCTGTATGAAAAAAAAATTTCAAAGTAAAATTAAATACGATAAATTGATTATTGTTGATGATAAATGTATATTTAATTGTATGCTTAATTGATAGAACAGCCGTTGCTCAAGAAATCTATGCAAATTACTTGCTAAGTGTCGTTTACTGTCTGATGAACGGCAATGGTTTTTATAAGAAATCAAGGAAATAATATTAAGTGGATGAAAATATACGTTGATTTATACCGTTTTAATTAGTCCCCTACCGGTGAAACCGGAGGGGACTATAGGTTTCCTCTGCGTCTGTCCGTCCGTCCGTCTGTCTGTCTGTCCGTCCGTCTGTCTGTCTGTCCCCGTCTGTCTGTCAGTCTGTCCCACTTGGTTTCCGCACTTTTTTTTCTAAACGCTTGCAGATATTGAACTGAAGTTTGGTATGTGAGTGTATTTTGATGAGTTACAGATCAAGTTTGAATTTCGCACCGCTTCATTGATTTTTGACAGAATTATTGCATTTTATATTTTTCACTTTCGTTTAATTAAGATCGGGTTCGTGCTGCGCTAACTTCCGATGGTCGACATAAATATGAAGCGAGAAAAAGACAATCGGCAATCCTCGGCTGACTCCGCTACGCTCCATTCTCGGACGTCAACGGTGATCTACCATCTTGCTAATTCAGCCATGTGATCTTATTTGAATTTCTTTCAAATGTCATACTTTTGAGATCGGAGTTATTTTTTGGCACACTCAACAGTTTCTTCTTGCTTTCAAAGCCTTTTAACATGAGGATGTAATCAAAACCTGTTTACGATAAAGAATTGCACAAATTAAGAAACATTTTCGAAGAACGTTATGCAGAGCGAAATATGAAATGAGTGATAAGGCAGTTTCCGGCGGAGAAATGTAAGGATCTGTTGTGTATTCCTCCACCAATCACATCCGAGATGTGCGAGGTACGAGTCATCCGAGGAACTCCGATTGAGAAAAAGATGTTGGAAAAATGAGTAGAATTTTCGTATTAATGTGGATTATTTTATTAGGTTTAAGTCATTCACAACCTAAAAATCATGCAGCTTTACCTAGGACATAACTTTTGCATATTACAAAATGACATCCTCAACTCAAGGAAAAGGGGAACCCGGTAGGGGACATATATTGCTTATGCAATACTCTCAGAATGCTTGTTTATCCTGTATATGATGACTTCTCTTCGTAAATGAAAAACTCTCGAATTGGGCAAAAGACAACATGTTACAATCAATCAATATTTAGTTATGCTGCAATTTTGTTTTTGCAGATCCTGAACTAGCAATTGCAGATGCGAAGACAACAACAACGCGTGAGTACATTCATTTTACCCCCGCTTGAAAAGCAGGAGGGTATATAGTATGTCCGTCCGTCCGTCTGTTACGCTTTGGGGTACCCATCTCTTATCCGCAACTCCTCTCATACTACTGGGTAAAATTTAATGAAACTTTCACAGAATCTTTATTACATATTGCCATTGTGCACCTCCTATTTTACTTTTTGATCTGATATATATTTTAAATTTTCCAGAGCAAAACATGGACACTGCCATTTTATTCATATGGGAGGCGGGGGTATCATTTAGTGAGCTCATTGCTCACAGTACCTCTAGTTTTAACTGATATGGATACATTGACCATAAACTGATGTACATTCAAATTATTGAGTATATAACTATCAAATACTAGCAATAATCAGATCATTCTTAAACAAACAACTTCAATGTTTTTGTTCTATCCTCTGATTATTGATCTGTCCTACTACCTGTAATTAGCACTGCAATAATTCTTTGGAAGTGAGAACGTTTTATTGCATTTCATATTTTAGCAACATCCACAGCTATTTTAATCCAGTGTTTATAGTATAGTATATATACCGTATAAGCAGAATTTTAAGCGAGGATTTAATTTTGGCATTATTAACGAGGGTACCAAGATCGCTAAGATATAATATCGCTAAAAATTAATTGCGCTTTACTTGAAATAGCTTCTTTAGTGAGCTTTTTAAAATCGCAAAAATTACATCTCGCTAGAAATAATTCACCCATTTTTAAGGACAAATCGCTAAATTTGCGTCTGGCTAAAATTTCCACTTATACGGTATAATCTATATATGATGATTATATGTTTGCTAATTAAGTGCATTCTTAATCATTATAATTATAATTAAAGCAATATTTCAGCCCCTCCTCCTTGTGTTAACAAACTGACGAACTGTGAACGGTACGGGAAAGATGTCTGTAACAATCCAGTGTACGCTCCCTGGGCAAAAGAAAACTGTCGCTATTTCTGTAGGCAGTGTACACGTGAGTATGGAACAGCAAAAATATATTAAATATGTTTTTTTTTAACAGTTATAATAAATTAAACTTTTTTTTCAAATCAGAAGAAAAATACCCGGTATACATGTATGAAAATGGAGGGCTAGTGTAAAAATCAATTGTTTTTGTTGAGGTTTGTTTTACATTGAGTTCATGATATAAGGAGATCCACAAATTCAGGACCTCTAGTGAATGTTGAATTTTAAAAACTTATTCCTTCAACAAAGCAATCATATTCCTATCAGCTTTTGGGGCTAATTTTCAAGGTCCTTAAAAATTCGACATGAAAATTAGTTATTTTATAGTACTTTCATCCAAGTAATTTTTTTGGGCTACATATTCAGAATCATTGTGATTCTTACTTATTGTGATGTTAAAGATATTCTGTGGATTATTCTGTACTTGTGACCTAAATAAATTGCTTAAATGTTCTATTTTTCACAGGGGAGCAGTTGGACATTGCAGACTCAAAAACGACTACCACCACTGGTTAGTAAAAAGATATTTTGTTTAAAAATAATAAATATATCTTTCTTAATACTTCTCTTTTTAATAAATTACAAAAGCTATTAAAAAAAATTAGACATTCGTTTAAAGCTTGCTAACTTAAAAAATATTTTTTAAAAAACCTGTCTGATTTTCATAATGTTATACACATGTAAGCATTGAGCCTCACACTTGAGCATGAAATCTGAATCTTCATTCATTTTCTAACGTGGTAGTCGATTAAAATCATTCAATCCCTGTAAGCATGATAGAGAAGAGGGTGGAATCTGCCCCAAAATGTAAAATTTTTGTTCTTCTTTATACATAGATGAGTCATACCTAAATACATGTATTGTCAGACAAGCTAAAATGTTCAACTACAATGTATGCAACAAAAAAAGTAAAAATACCTCATGATCAGAGGACAGAAAATATAATCGGTCAACAGGGGACGCTCACTCCTCCATAGCCCCTGATCCCACCTCTGATGTTTTTGGAGGTCCATGTTTGATCCGCTCCTATTTTGTAATGTTTAATGGACTTTGGAGCTCGAATACTGTTCGTAATCTCCACACAGTACCTTTAGATATTTTGTAAGGAATATGCAGGTTTTTTTAATGAATATGTTTTCTATTAAGTTCGCCCCACCCCAGCATTGGCCTGTGTCGATATTTTACCTCATTGTGATGTATATGGTGAGAGTGTTTGCAGAAGTGCTGATTCCCAAGCCTGGGCACAGATAAACTGTCGTTCTTATTGCAAGATCTGTACGCCATCTGGTGAGCAAATGATTTTAACAATTATACGCCACTATTCATTAGAGTAAGTGCTTATGAAAATGACAATTTTTAGCTCTGCTGGTCAGAGACCAGAAGAGCTTATGCGATAGTAAGGTGTCAGTCGTCCGTCCAGCTGTCTGTCTAGCTGTCTAGCTGTCCCTCTGTCTGTAAACAATTTTTCAAAAATGCTACTCCTCCTACAATTTTGGTCTGATTTCAATATAACTTGGCACTAAAGTAGACTACACTAAGATACAAAAAGCAGTGCATCAATTTTTGATTTCGATGAACGGTATTGCCATGGTCACTAAAAATAGAAATTTCTGTGAATTTCCTTTAAAACGCTACTCTTCCTACAGTTTTGGTCTGATTTCAATATAATAACTTGGCACACAAGTAGACTACACAAAGATACATAACGATCAAGACCATCCATCTATTTTCAATATCTAACCTGTTTACTCGACAGTATATTCAACTGAAGAAGTAGCATTTGCACATTTAAATTAAACATTTATTTCAGCCATTTAATTTGATTTCACATTGATTTTTTTTTTAGCGAGTGCCAAACAAACAGATGGATTCCAGATGCCAATGGTTCCAGCAGGATAAAGAGGAGTAGAATGATCAAGATGGCAACTCACACAATTAAAACCTGTGTTTATAAACAAATTGCTTTTGACAAACTTGAATTTGCTTTATTGTAACAACCCCCCCCCCCCATCCGCAAAAAAATAATCCGACTATATATGCTTTAGAACTGGAAACTTTGCAATGTATCATCCGAATCTTTAAAGAACAGCGGAACAATGCAAAGTTTCTCTTTAATTTAATTTTGATTCGCGCGCGATAAATGTTCGCCAGTTCCGCATCTTACCTTAATTCGCGTATATTAATAGCTGCGAACCAATAAATTTCATAAGTACTAATGTATCTGTAGAGAATGTTTCCTCGGTCGGAAAAATAAATTGTTGCAGATTGATTTCGTACTAACAAATCGTGAATAAAAAATGTCACGAGTAATAGTTAGTTTATAGTATTTCACTATATAGAATTTGACGAAGGTTTAAACTTTAAAGCTAAAATATATATATATCCATATCTCCATAATTAAGATTCCATTGTTTTTCACCATATTAATGATTCTAATACAGTGGTTCTATTTCTAAAATCTGTAAACATTACAAATCTGTGAACAAGGCATGAATAAGCAACTCCAGAAATTCCAGACTTTAGATCAGGTGGCGATGATGAGTAAACATCCCTTACTGACTGTTTCATCCGCCGTTAACCCTATGTATTGACGTAGTAGACGGAATATTTCGTAGTCAAATTATAAATTACATATAAAAACGAAGTCCATAATAGTTAGCCGAATACCGACCAATTGATAGGCTATATTTGCGGATGTAACCGGTCGATAAGCCAGGGATGCTTACTCCTCTATGGCACCTGATCCCACGTCTGAGGTTTTAAATGGTCTGCTACAAATTTGTTTTCTTTCAATGTCCAGTGGTTCTGGAGGTTAATTTTACGACGACGCAGAACGGATTAATTCGAACAGAAAAGCTCGGGAGAGCCAAAATGGACTTATTTCTCGTCAATATTTTAAGATTTATACATATATTCTGCTGGTATATTGCTGAGCAGGAAACATTTTAATCAGGTTGGTGTGTACTAAAAGAATAAAACATATCATATCCAATTTGATTTAAACATTTGTAATCTGTTCATATATTATACATAATGCATACAATTTCCTTTTTCAAATTTACGTTTTGTTTTGTGACATTGCATGATTTGTACGACCTTTGACAAATAATGTCGTCTATTATGAAACTTGACGCTCTTTTTTAAAGAAAAAGCTGAGCTGATATTTTAAACTAAAAAATCATGCAAACAATGTTTTTTTTTCAAACAAACTCGTCTAATTTTTATTTTTTGAATTCCTCAAGTGGTATAAAAATCTGGATAAATGAACATATATTTATATGTACATACATTGTTAAATTTAACTTTTCGATGCAATTCTTATGGCCCCATTATCGAAGAGTTTTTAGCTCACCTGAGCCGAAGGCTCAAGTGAGCTTTTCTGATCAAAATTTGTCCGTCGTCTGTCATCGTTGTCGTTGGCGTCGTCGTAAACTTTTTACATTTTCATCTTCTTCTCAAGAACCACTGGGCCAATTTCAACCAAACTTGCCACAAAGTATTCTTATGTGAAGGGGGTTCAAATTTGTTCAAATGAAGGGCCACGCCCTTACTCAAGGGGAGATAATTCAGAAATAGTGAAAATTTGGTGGTATGTTTTAAAAATCTTCTTCTCAAGAATCACTGTGCCAGGAAACAGGAAACTTTTAGGGAAATATCCTCAGGTAGTGCAAATTCAAATTTGTTCAAATCATGGCCCCCGGGGGTAGGGCGGGGCCACAATGGCCGATCAAAGTTTTACATAGAAATATATAGGGAAATTCTTTAAAAATCTTCTTCTCAAGTATAGCAAAGGCATGAATGGTCATATTTATGTAAAAGCATTCTCAGGTAGTGTAGATTCAAGTTTGTTCAAATCATGACCCCCGGGGGTAGGGCGGGGCCACAATGGCCAATCAAAGTTTTACATAGAAATATATAGGGAAATTCTTTAAAAATCTTCTTCTTAAGAATCACTATGCCAGGAAAGAGGAAACGTATATGGAAGCATCCTCAGGTAGTGTAGATTCCAGTTTGTTCAAATCATGACCCCCGGGAGTAGGGCGGAGCCACAATGGCCGATCAAAGTTTTACATACAAATAAATAGGGAATTTCCTTAAAAATCTTCTTCTCAAGAATAGCAAAGGCATGAATGGTATTTATATGAAAGCATCCTCAGGGAGTGTAGATGCAAGTTTGTTCAAATCATGACCCCCGGGGGTAGGGCGGGGCCACAATGGCCGATCAAGTTTTTACAAAGAAATTTATAGGAAAATTCTTGAAAAATCTTCTTCTCTAGAATAGCAAAGTCATGCTGAGGACTTCATATTTATATGGAAGCATCCTTATGTAGTGTAGATTCAAGCTGGGACCATTTTTTTGTTTAAACTTTAATAATAAACCGATTTCTGCTTTTTTCCAACCTACAGTGCTCAGGTGAGCGATGTGGCCCATGGGCCTCTTGTTGTCCTGTCCATTCGTCGGTCTGTCTACCTGTTTTTCTGTTTATACCGGTAATTGTATTTCTTGTGAGCTCACGCCTTATATAAGATGTTAAATAAATTAAAGCAATAGTATTTTTGGACATGAAAATTTTCTGACGTTTCTACTAATGGTACTTTTGTGTCTTGCTGAATCTCAATTTCAAGTTATAAATGATAACAAAATCATAAATACAAAAACAAAATACTCATGTTCAATGCAGTGTGTAACGATACAAAAATTGGAGTTAAAAATAGTAATTTAAAAGTCATCACTGTGAATTATAAAAAAAATAAGGAAAAAGAGTAAGACATTCTTAAATTAAACAAATCTTCCCTATCTCTGTGTTTTGTGTGCTGTTGTCAGTGTAGCTCGCACTCCTTGTCTGAATTGAGGCTATTATTAATTACAGCTATTGAAAATTACATCACATTGAACGGTCGTGTTTAGATTTCCCACTTCTTCTATTGATGAGTATTACTACTAGGAAACAGTGATGACTAAGCCCTGCATTAATTCTAAGTACCTTCATCACTCATATAAACAAACTCTAAAATAATACTGTCTAATGATTATTACAATATGTAAAAGGATGACTGGACTTAACGCTGTGTTTTGGGTCTTTTTTGGTTGCATCTGTAGTTTTTAAATCCTTATCTAATTTCACTTTTGTATATTTACTACTGAAAACTGTCATTTTGGCACCAGTATAAAATGTTAAAACTAATTTCAGACTACGATAAAATTAATTAATTCTATGTTATTTACCCTTACCTTTTTCTAAATTCAGAGAAATTACACTTACCTGCCCTTGATCAACATTATGTATGCATTAGAGGCGGAGCTAACATCAAAAGAATGGGTCTAAAATTATACTAGATGAATAACAATGATATGTTTTCAAAATACGAAATCAACATTTCCCATCTGCCTATTTATTCTGTATTGCACGAGTACATTATATACAAAGGTTTAAAACGTAATAATATGATCCTGTCCATGAAGGTAAAGAATAATTTAAATCGATGCCTGACAATTTAACGTGTTCGAACACAATGTCCTAGTTAGGTAAATCATGCTATCTATAAGTCACGTGACAGAATTTAGTATTCACAAAGTTACCCAAGGAAAGATATCACGTGGTGTATTATAATATTCAACGCGTCACAGCCCTTGTTTACAACTGAGATTGCGGGTGTAAGAAGAAGCAGTTTTTTTCTCTTTTAAACCACGAGCGCATGTTTGTCTGTTAATCTCCTTTTAACACAACATTACTTATGTAAATATACAACTACTGTCAAAATGAGAACAATAGACAAACATGCGCTGACTATGTATAGAGTGAGTAAAGAAGTGGGCGTCCTCATTATCGTACGGAGATTGAAGAAATTGTGTTGACCCCTGTCGTAGAAAACAGATTCGTACTTCGTAAATACATACTTTTATTAATCGTAATTAAGTAAAGTTGTAGATTAGATGTTGATCATTAAGGCGAATAAAAAGAAAAAATCTGTTTTAAAAGTTTATTTCGACGCAAATTTCACATATCCTTAAGTGCAGTCATACTTTCGTCTAAATCGGGATGAAAATCATTCGCCAATATTCTTTTACTATTTTCGCCGAAATATTGGCCGAAATATTGCCAGAACGGCGTTAAACTATAATTCTTAATCAATTCTAATATTGATTATTTTAAATTAATTAACAAATACAACATAAACATTTAACATATCCCTCTTTTTAGATAGAAGTATGGTCGAAGGTTAATGAAATATTGTTATGCACAAACAAATTTATTCACAGAAGAACCAACCTCATTTTATAATTTACAGTGACGTAGCTGCAGAAACAGTGGTGCTGCGAGACCGCCATGCTACTTTTTCGGTGCATTTTTAAAAAAAATACAAGCACATCAGATTTGTACTAGATATTCGGTCCAATATCATGCTGTAAAACTTGATTTTACAAGGGGGGGGGTGGATTTACAACATGATACACACTGTACCAGATTCCAGATTTACAAAATTAGTTATTGTCGTACAAAACGTGAATATACATGTAGGTTTACGATCTCTCTCGATTCTCTCTCTCCTTTTAACAGTTAATTTTATAGCTTATCGGGAAGTTTTTGGCTTTGGAAGTTGACTCTAGAGTTCTGGAAGTCTATTTCGCTGTTGAAAAACTCTGAAATGAAATTTACTGAGATAAACAGTATTCGAGCTCAAATGTCCATTAAACAGTACAGATTTGGAGCAGAACAACCAAGGACCTCTGTAATATCAGAGGGATCAGGTGCTATAGAGGAGTGAGTATCCTCTGCCGACCGGTCAACACCCCCCCCC
>PRKT01000201.1:127052-139388 GCA_003671525.1 Saccostrea glomerata
TTCGTAGGCCATAATTTTAAAACTGCAATGAATACGTATTTTTCCGTTTCCCTGTTCAAGAAGGTCGATGTAACTGGTCGATAAGGGATGCTTACTCCTCCATGGCACCTGATCCCACCTCTGATATTTTAAAGGTCCGTGTTTGGTCTGCTCCGAATTTTATGTCAATGTCGATATTGGTTCTGGAGGTTAATTTTATGACAACCACAACGACAACAACCAGGTGCACGACGACAGAGAACGAATTCCAACAGAAAAGCTCGGGAGAGTTAAATGGACTTTTTATCATGACAGCGCACGGCGGACGTGGCAGATAGGGAATGCAAACTCTTCCATGGCACCTGATTCCACCTCTGATGTTTTGGAGGTCCGTGATTTTTCCCCTACTATTTTGTAATGTGTAATGGACTTCTGTGCTCAAATACTGTTCGTTGTCTCTACATAATTCATTATTTCTAATCGATATTTAAGATTCCTACATATATTCTACCGATATATCGATGAGCAGGAAGCGTTTTATTTTAATTTGGTTGGTGTGTACCCAAAGAATAAAACATTTTTATTTCCAGTTAGATTTTAAATATCTGTACACAGTGCATAATATATACATAATGTATACAATTTCCGTTTTAAAATTATCTTTTTATTTTGTGACATGATCTGTATGACCCATGACAAATAATGTCGTCTATTCTGAAACTAAATGAAGCTCTTTTCCTAGAAAAACTAGCTGAGCTGATATTATAAACAAAAAGCAAACAATGTGCTCTTCAAACAAACTCGTTTGATATGATTTTACTTTTTAAAAAAAAAAAGAGTGTCGCTAGCGGTATGAAAATGCTAGTATGGATAAATGTACATATGTACAAATGTTGTCAAATTGGGAGGTCAACATTACCGCTACATTGCCAAAAATTTCAACTCATTACCGTTACATTTTTTTTTCAAATTTTCGACCGATCATTACTGCTACATTTTTTTGGCTGAAAATAACTCATTACCGCTACACATTTAATCAACCGAAAACAACTCATTACCGCTACATATTGAACTAAATTGTATTCTGATCAAAAGAATGTGAAGACGGTGGGTTTTAACTATGAACAGTGCTTGATTTTATTTTAAAAATTTTTAAAGTGCTTTATGAAATAATATAGATTTTAAATAAAAATAAAATTAAAAAAAAACCATCCTTCTCCAAGTCCTTCCCGTTGTGAGCAGGAGAAACGGGACTTTTACAAGTGTACAGTATATTTTGTACTTCAAATCAGTACACACATAAGCGGCTGGCTAGCGAAAGAGGCAATGTAGCGGTAATGTATACTTTTATTTAAAGCGGTAATGTAACGTTTTTTGTAGCGGTAATGACTATGTAGCGGTAATGAAAATTTCAAAAATGTAGCGGTAATGATACGCACCCGTCAAGTTCAGCAAAGAAATTTAGATGCAATTATTTAAAAGTTCAAATTAGAGAGAAAGTTGATCCTAATGTATGTTTTATATAGATATACTATATATATTGGTGGCATTTCTTAAAACTCCTCTTTACAAATAAAAAAAAATCAACAATGATCTCCCCTTTTCTCACGCCTTATATAAGATGTTAAAAGCAATGTTAGAGCAATAGTATTTTTTTAAATGAAATTTTCTGTCGTTTCCATGCACGTATGGTACTTTTGTGTCAGGGTAAATAATAACTAAATAATAGATACAAAAAAAAACACAATACAATCAATCAGTGCAGTGTGTAATGATAAGAAAATAGGAGTTATAAATAGGAATTTAAAAGTTATCTCTGTAAACTTGGAAAATTCAGAAAAAGAGTAATACATTCTTATTAAATTATATAAATCTTCCCTATCTCTGTGTTTTGTGTGCTGTTGTCAGTGTAGCTCGCACTCCTTGTCTGAATTAATAATAGCTATTATTACTTACAGCTTTAGAAAATTACATCACATTGAACGGTCGTGTTCACTCTATTGATGAGTATTACTACTATAGGAAACAGCGATTACTAAGTCCTGCATTATTTTTAGGTACCTTCATCCCTTATATAAAAAACTCTAAATAATACGTACAATCTACTGATTATGAATGAGTCTAGATCTTTTCTTTTATCCGAAATTTATAACTAATCTGTAAAATTTCGTCTACATTGGGATGTAACGGATAAATCTGTCGCCGTTATTCTTCGACAATTTTTGCCAAAATATTGGCTAAAGTTTTATTTGCCAACACTGCATTAAACAATGATAATAAAGTATTTTTTATTATATACACTATTTTATCTATTTTTAAATTAATAAACTGAAATTACAATCAGCAAATCCCCTTTTCGAGAGGAATATTGTCAATAGTTAATGTAAAATTGTCATGCACAAAATAAATTTATTCACAGAAGAAACACCCCAGATAATAATTTACGATGCCTTAAGCTGTAGGAGCAGTGCTGAGGCTAGATCGCGATTATACATGTAGAAGTTCAACTCAAAAGTTGATTTTTCATGATTGCCTACATGCGGATGGCATCATCATCATCATCACTGAAGTTCAGGTGGGTTGTGAAAAATACCTCATGATACACTTTACCAGACTCCAGATTTACAAAATTAGTTGATAGCGTGAATATTGGTTTACGATCTCTCTCTCTCTCTGTCTCTCTCTCTCTCTCTGTCTCTCTCTCTCTCTCTCTCTCTCTGTCTCTCTCTCTCTGTCGTTCAGTTAATCTTTAATTGCCTATCGAGAAGTTTCTGGCTATTTCGCTGTTGAAAAACTCTAAAATGAAATTTATGGAGGTAACAAACAGTATTCAAGCTCAAAAGTCCATTAAACAAACTGAGTACAGATTTTGGAGCAGAACAAACACGGGCCTCTGTAATATCAGAGGTTGATCAGGTGCCATAGAGGTGTTAGTATCCTCTGCCGACCGGTCACTACCTCAGTGAAATCCTTGTCATAATCGGGAAATAACGGGAAAATTCGTCGGTAATTCAGTGTGCAAATAATGACACAACAATTAGTATGAGAAATGTCAGTCCGAATTTGACTTAATGATAAATGTATTTAATGAAAAAGATAATTGCATCGACAATATAACCTACATTAAACGATGATTTTAAACGAGACTGCTGATACTAGTATTCTTGTTTCGTCAAACTGATTGTCAATAACTTACCAGGCTGTAGAAATTGGTCATACGTAGAGCATGCTCATGCATATCGAATCAACTGAACGATATAAACTCCGTACGCAGATGATGAAGGTATATTGCTGCATAAAAGAAGTGGACGATCGAAAGGTTTAAGTCATCACGTTTATTAGCTGCAAAACTGTAGCTCTCCGAAAAAATATATGGACAGACTGCGGGGAGCTACAGTGCCACCCATTGTAAAAACTGTATATTTATTGCTCACAAAAAGTTGCGCTTAGTTCTGGATGAATTCTTCCAAATTCTTACCTCAATCGCGAAAAAAGATAGATTTAAAAAATTCCTTACTCCTCTACGAAGTACTCTCGTAGCTGACATCTGCACGAAGTGCGTTGGACCGAATTATCTTGCAAACCAAAATATGGCAGTACAAGTAGACGAAATTTTCGATGATATCAATTTCAGGACTAGGAGGGCTACATGTATTAACAACAATTAAGAGGAATGTTTTGTTGTGGAAACAATGAAAGAATATGTTAGGAACACACGATTAGTAATTTTTTCAGATGACAGTTTAAAAACATGGAGAAATAAATCGAGAAACAGCGCACTTTTTTGTGCGCAATAAATATACAGTTTTTTTTTTCAATGGGTGGTACTGTAGCTCTCCGGTCTGTCAATACATGTATATTTTTCTTCGGAGAGCTACTAACAGTTCTGCAGCTACACGTTTATCATAAAGCTTGGTTTTTAGATTACCAACAACGTCTTTTTTTCTAGTAGAATATCCAAGTATGAAACAGATGTGTCAGACTCTGGTATCTTTTAGCTCACCGAAATACAAATGCACATGAATATTGTACATGTATCAATTAAAATGGGAAATAACCATTGTTATTAGACAATATGTCGTCGACATATCTAAATGTTTCGAGTCAAGTTGAAGGCCACACCATTTCATCTTTTCCTGTATAAGATTTTGAACTTTATACTTTATATGAATACAAAAATAGGACTGCTAATATAGGGACGCAAATGGTAATTCCAAAAGATTGTTGGAAAAATTGGGGATTTCAATTTCGGCCGATTTGTCCGCCCGTCTGTCTAGCTGTCTGTATTTTTGTCTGTGTGTAACATTTTCGTTTCCATGCGATATCTCGAGAAACCTGTGAACTTTTGCAATTAAGTTTCACAAATCAAATCCCAATGGCTTAATCAAGACCCCTCTTATTTTGAGATCAAATGTTCAATGTCATGAATTCAAAAATTCTGTCTCGGTTTTTCTAACTTTTGTTTCCGAAAGATATCTAGAGAAACATTATGTGTGTCTGCAAAATGTTCATTTCCAGGAGATATATCAATTAGATTTTAAGCTTTTGGGTATTTTTTTTTTATACCTCTTCTTTTTTAAGCGGATGACACAAGATTCTCTGAGATAAACTTGTTATGTTGCTGATTTTGATATAATTTTGTGTTTCAAATTTTAAAAAGTTTCTTGCATGCTTTTTAAGTACCCACATCTGAATTTACAACATTTCTCGAATATACTTAAGCTTATCACAGTATCAAATCGATGCTTATTTTGAAAGATGTTATTAGTTACATAGTCTTTTAGTGACAGGGTATATACATATACATGTACACCTGTGTATAATACCTATACTTCTTTGAATTTCCGCGGAACAATAACTGAAAAAAGGAACCAAACTGTTGCTTGACCTGAGAGCTAACTGCTCAAACTGTACTGTTCCTTGGTAACTATGCTGCTCGTAAAGTGGTTAAGGAGAAATGAAACAAACAAACATATTACTTAAGATGGGGGAAAATAAAACGATCAAAAACCAAACAACTGAAGGGAATATAGTAAATTAATTGTGCTTGTAAGTTTAAAAGTGTGTGTTAGTTTCTCTTTGTGCATATTATCTAGCGTATCCAACTATCCTAAGCAGGAATTAGGTTTAAGGACTGATGATACAAACAAACTTTTGTCAAAAATTTTGAAAATAACAACTTGCGTCATGATTTAATGAATATAATGAATAAGTTTCACCTCGTACAATGTAGTTTTGCATTTTTTATTTAAAGTTGCTCAAAAATGGCATTTGAAATGAAAAATATTTATATAGAATAATAAGGATGGTTTCAGAAGGGTATAATTTTGAAAATCACAGAAGGTTTATAATTTCTTTACATTTTAGAAATTTATCATTTGCATCATTTGCAACGAAATTAGGTCAAAAATATATATACCAATCCCGGCATCCATTTTTTGTTTGTTTGTATCATCTGTCCTTAATCTTGATTACAACTTTTATAATGTATTTTGGTTCTACGATTAAGTGCTCTTTCCGTTTACTGGAACACAACACAAACTGTAGAAATGTTTTTTTAATTTCCTAGGACTTTCTTAAATAAATTTAGAAAACTTCCTTATTCCACTTATAAGAAGTATATTAATATCAACTAAGCTCTACTCATTAATTTGAAAGAAAAAAATTTACTGACAAAGAAAAGAAGTGCTTCAAAGTTTAGGGCAATTATTTTTTTAAAAGGGCTCACTTCTATCGTTAGCTAGTGTGGGGCTTAGTGTCGCAGAAACATGCAGTAGTACTGCAGAAAAAATACATCACCAGTGTAAGCGTTATCTGTATGAAAAAAAAATTTCAAAGTAAAATTAAATACGATAAATTGATTATTGTTGATGATAAATGTATATTTAATTGTATGCTTAATTGATAGAACAGCCGTTGCTCAAGAAATCTATGCAAATTACTTGCTAAGTGTCGTTTACTGTCTGATGAACGGCAATGGTTTTTATAAGAAATCAAGGAAATAATATTAAGTGGATGAAAATATACGTTGATTTATACCGTTTTAATTAGTCCCCTACCGGTGAAACCGGAGGGGACTATAGGTTTCCTCTGCGTCTGTCCGTCCGTCCGTCTGTCTGTCTGTCCGTCCGTCTGTCTGTCTGTCCCCGTCTGTCTGTCAGTCTGTCCCACTTGGTTTCCGCACTTTTTTTTCTAAACGCTTGCAGATATTGAACTGAAGTTTGGTATGTGAGTGTATTTTGATGAGTTACAGATCAAGTTTGAATTTCGCACCGCTTCATTGATTTTTGACAGAATTATTGCATTTTATATTTTTCACTTTCGTTTAATTAAGATCGGGTTCGTGCTGCGCTAACTTCCGATGGTCGACATAAATATGAAGCGAGAAAAAGACAATCGGCAATCCTCGGCTGACTCCGCTACGCTCCATTCTCGGACGTCAACGGTGATCTACCATCTTGCTAATTCAGCCATGTGATCTTATTTGAATTTCTTTCAAATGTCATACTTTTGAGATCGGAGTTATTTTTTGGCACACTCAACAGTTTCTTCTTGCTTTCAAAGCCTTTTAACATGAGGATGTAATCAAAACCTGTTTACGATAAAGAATTGCACAAATTAAGAAACATTTTCGAAGAACGTTATGCAGAGCGAAATATGAAATGAGTGATAAGGCAGTTTCCGGCGGAGAAATGTAAGGATCTGTTGTGTATTCCTCCACCAATCACATCCGAGATGTGCGAGGTACGAGTCATCCGAGGAACTCCGATTGAGAAAAAGATGTTGGAAAAATGAGTAGAATTTTCGTATTAATGTGGATTATTTTATTAGGTTTAAGTCATTCACAACCTAAAAATCATGCAGCTTTACCTAGGACATAACTTTTGCATATTACAAAATGACATCCTCAACTCAAGGAAAAGGGGAACCCGGTAGGGGACATATATTGCTTATGCAATACTCTCAGAATGCTTGTTTATCCTGTATATGATGACTTCTCTTCGTAAATGAAAAACTCTCGAATTGGGCAAAAGACAACATGTTACAATCAATCAATATTTAGTTATGCTGCAATTTTGTTTTTGCAGATCCTGAACTAGCAATTGCAGATGCGAAGACAACAACAACGCGTGAGTACATTCATTTTACCCCCGCTTGAAAAGCAGGAGGGTATATAGTATGTCCGTCCGTCCGTCTGTTACGCTTTGGGGTACCCATCTCTTATCCGCAACTCCTCTCATACTACTGGGTAAAATTTAATGAAACTTTCACAGAATCTTTATTACATATTGCCATTGTGCACCTCCTATTTTACTTTTTGATCTGATATATATTTTAAATTTTCCAGAGCAAAACATGGACACTGCCATTTTATTCATATGGGAGGCGGGGGTATCATTTAGTGAGCTCATTGCTCACAGTACCTCTAGTTTTAACTGATATGGATACATTGACCATAAACTGATGTACATTCAAATTATTGAGTATATAACTATCAAATACTAGCAATAATCAGATCATTCTTAAACAAACAACTTCAATGTTTTTTTTACAATTAAAATAATCTGTGGTTGTACCATTCAAATTTATCATAGATTTAATTCCAATATACATATTTTTGATGAAGTTAAAACATTTGCCACTGACTCCACTCTTAAATAGCTTATGCCACAATCCAAATCCCCAAACCGTATCAAAAGCTTGTTTAAAGTCAATAAATGCGCAAAAAAGTTTCTTTTTTCTTTGAAAAAAAATCTGACATAAAAACTGTAAGGTAACTATATGATCTAAAGTTGAGTACCCTTTTGCTAAGTGTCGTTTACTGTCTGATGAACGGCAATGGTTTTTATAAGAAATCAAGGAAATAATACTAAGTGGATGAAAATATACGTTGATTTATACCGTTTTAATTTATCCTGTCTTATCAATAAAAACCCTCAGCCTCTAACACTTTCAATTTTTTTTTCATTTCCTTTAGTAGCCCACGTGGCGCAGTGGTCAGAGCGTCTGATCTCAATAAACACATGATAAAAGAGAGGTAAAAAAAAGAGCGTCTGATCTAGAGTCGCGAAGTAAGTAGTTGATCCTTTCGTCGCGGGTTCGAATCCCACTGTGGGACGTGGAGACCGGTCCTTCGGATGAGACCGTATAAACCGATGTCCCGAGTCGCAGTAGGTGCTGGCACGAAAAAGATCCCTCCCTGGTCAATGGCTTTGAGTCCCGAGTGTAAGACAAAATTTGCAGCTCTCCACCGGCAAGTTGCAAGGCGTCTTCAGATGACTAAAGACGTTAAACAAAATTAACATACAATCAAACAATCAATGAATTTCTAACTTTGAATAAAAAAGATTAATTTATTATGACTATCGAGCATCGATCTTAACCTTAATAGTTTTGGCAAAATGCTTAAACGATAGATTAAAAGACGAAGACTATTTACAATAGTTTTCATAAAAAAAATCCAGTATATCGAAATATTGTTTTTGAATTAGATTTCAATGATTTTCGTAAAATTCAGACTGCATGTACTTTTTATAAAACAACTAAGGTTAAAGTTACCCCCTCCCTCTATAAAGACAGACAATGGAAATAGGATATTCGAGTATGGCCTGTTAACCTTTTTTCGTTTATCTATTTTTTAGGGGGTGGGTAATCCTGATTCTTATAGAAAACGTTGCTACGGATACAGAAAGATATAAAATTAACAGATATAATTATATAGTCCCTAGAATAAGGTAAAGCAGATTCCAAAGTTGTATATGTTTGCGCTTTCTTTTTTTTCTTTCCTTGTCCTTAATATTTAAATGTGAATTGGGTGGGGAGGTGGGGAAACACTTGATTTGAATCCCATTCCTCAAAACCAATCAATCTATATAATGTCTGAAGGAATGGAGCTTTGGATACACAGTCAGTGACTTTTTTTCAATCAAGTAACGTTATAGATACATGTTATATTTTCGAGAGTGCGACATCGGGGATTTCCTATAGGCCTAAGTGAACTTGCACTTTAAAACATTTCGGAATTTAAAACTCCCTCTTGGATTGCTCAACACCGGGCCACCGTTGAGTAAACATAAATAACAGAGACGGCTGACACGGGTTTGGAGTGTGTACTTGATTAGATACAAAAAACAAGGAAGTTATTTTTCCGGTGAGATGAGAAATCGGGGACTACGACTTGACAAGTCAAAGTTTACGTGAAATGAAAAATAAGGAGTAAAATTAATTGGGATGTATTCGTAGAGTTATAACAAAACAATACCGATGTAAATAGCCCAGTCCGAGTGATCTCTGTCTATGTGTACGAGTACCTGTCCAGGTGTGAAAACTAGCGACTCGGATAGGTGAGTGTGAAGTGAGCTGTCTGTTTGAGCCTTTTCAATGTTTAACTTTCATTTCCCTATTAGTATTAAAGAATTACATGTACTATAATATTGAGTAGCAAGACAAAAACGACGAGGGAAGACTAGAGGTGGGGATGGGTGGGGAATGTTTACAAATACCACATGAACATTATATACCCGATTTTGCTAAGACTGTCATAAGTCCTCGTGGTTTATACGATTTTTGTATGCTTCATTGTGTTATCACGGTATTATTTATATCCTTTGGAGGTTCACAGAAAGTGACATTAGAGAAATTCTCTGAAAATAATTCAAACTGATACCAAGTGTACGTGTATCAGCTGATGAACACCAAGAATGTATACTTTCACCTTGCTGTAGTTTCATATGTGTGCATGCATTGAATAGGCCTCACTACATGTATTTAAACAGTAGCTGGATATATAGGTCCTCAGTGTTACTTTTTTCTCCGATCACCCCTCCTCCTTTTTAAAACGATGGTATGTCACTGCAGAATGTTTTTAAATTTCGTCATTAATTAGTTAGTAAATCTCTTCTGTCAATTATTGGTGGACCATCTTGAAACTTTGATTCCTAAAAAATTGATCTCTGAGGGAAAAAAAATCAATAAATAAAGGACCAAGAGATCTGCAAGCCCTTCTCTCGTTCCACAGCTAAGCATGTATGCTGCTGCATACAAGAAATCATACCTCTTTCTCCAGATCTTCCGTTTCCGATTGATAAAATGCGCATTTTAGATTAATTTTTAAAAATTATCTTTTTGAGAATTTGAAGTGCAAAGAAAAAGCCCACTACATTGACACATTCCTTTAAATAGACGTGTATCATTGTATTGCATTGCTTTGCGCCGATTGGCGATTACCTGTGAAAGAGCAAGTATAAAATCTGTTCAAGACATATGATCAGCCTTGTATGTATATACATAAACAGCGATTTAAAAATATCTTTTTCTCTCTCTATATATACACATATATATACTACTCTAGCAGATTGAAATTTTCCTGATCATCATTAAAAAACGAAATCAAAAATAATTTCCGTCCGTTGATTCACTCTTTCGTTTACTTGCTTACGTTTTGACAGAATCATTGTCAGATCCGGGAGTTATTGATTTCCTTAGATAATTTCCCCTCATAATGTATTTTCAAGTTAGTACGTTGAAATTTTTTCTAATCCTTAAAAGTACAGGCGGACATACATACATGTATGTACTAGTCTGAAGATACAAATATGCATCAACCTTTTTTCATTCCGATATATGCATTTTTCATTTAATGAGACACATTAATCAAGCATGCTGATTATTGTTTTGTGGTGGTCATGTATATAGTTTATCATGGTTTATGTTGTCGGTGAGATCAAAAATTCGAAAACTCAATTTTGTGTATAACACGTATACGTGCCGTTTCATTTTCTTTCGCCCTGTTTGCAAATGTACATGGTTGTATTTTTACTTTTTTACATATCACACTTAGATAAAAAAAAAAAGGTTTTTACGTTATTTAATACGATTCTTTGTTGCAATGGAAACGGAGGTCCGACCCTTTTTGAATCACTTCATGCAAAAAGAGACCTTCGGTTGTACATGTACATCCACAAATTTTAATGTATATTATAGATATACATGGTTATTCCCTGAAAGCAGTGCAAAGCACACACACTTCATGATAAGTTGAATGAGTTTTCGTTCCCCTATCGAAAATTACAGTTTTTCTTTGTCATAAGAGGTTATATGTTGAGTCGCTTAGCAAAACTGCTACAGATAGTATACGAATCTTGAGGACTTTCCATATGATTACGGAATAAAGCAAGCTTTCACTTAATTTTAAGTATAGACAAGAGCTTTCATTTGACAGTTTGATGTTCGTCTACTAACACATAGATACTTTTATAGAATAATACTGTAATAAATAAGTAACCCTAGCATCGTTTTTCATTGTAATTTTATTTTGTATAATTGTAAACACATCGGATTTTTAACGAATAAGCAAAGGAAATGCCTTCAGTAGAGTAGACATGAAATAAGACTGATAAATTCTTCCTTATGCTGTAGAGGTTTACAATATATGTGTATTCATTATGCATTTGTTGGAAAATCTAAACAAATACCAATTTAACTGCTATTGAAAGTATTCATTATGAATCGACATTTAACATACAGTATATAATTTTCCCTGTATAATACAATGCGTTTTCTATACGTATGGCATCGGATCAATTATTTGAAAGTGTATATTTTTCAGATACTAGAGACTAGAGAACAAGGGCTATAAATGGAAATTAAGTAGTATTTTATGACAAAACGTTCGTCTCTTTGGTGAAAATAGCTAAAGTACGTACATCGGTGGTTTTCAAGGACCATATCAGGCATATTTTGAGCAGGATTTAAATGCCGTTACATGTACTTATTTTGAATGGCTAGGCCTATAGTGATGAAGTATAAGCATCAGTATCCTTGAAAAGACCTGATAAAAATATCTCACAAAGTATTTACTGTCAAAAAGGGAGTGTATATATTGCCAATGAACTTCTTTCATTTAATCTGTAGTGTTTGCTGACAAAATTTTGAGAAGCATAACTTCAAAGCCATTATGTGTGGACAAAGTTAAAAGTTACAACATGTTTATATCTAAGGTGCAGTAATGTAACCCTCTCCTCCCCCTTTTTTTGAAGGGGGGGGGGGGGGGGGGGGGGAAAGAAAAATATCAGAATAAAAAGTCGGAGAGGGCTACATTATTGCAGCTATGTGTATAATTCGAAAATTTGTACAATTTTTTTTTTCAAAGAAGCAAAGAAATATTTAACACAGGAATTTTTTTGTCAGAAGAAACTAGAAATGAACAAATTATCATAAACAAAACAACAACAAAAAAGGGAGGGGGTGTTAGCGCAAATCAATTGTCTTAAAGATGCATGGCATGTGTCAACATGTTCATTTTACGAGGGTTTCTTGTTTTTTGTGGGAGATTTGTGCGAGGGGGGGGGGGGGGGG
>PRKT01000201.1:140521-151390 GCA_003671525.1 Saccostrea glomerata
GGGGGGGGGGGGGGGGCAACAAAAAAGGTAAATTCTAATTTTCAATGCCTATATAATGTCTATTTTTGCGAAAAAAGTTGGGGGGGGGGGGCTAAGCCCTCTACGGGGGGGTAGGTTCTGACGCATATGCGCTACCACTTGCCGGCGGAGAGCTGGAAATTTTGCTCTTAGTAGTCCACACTTTCGGCCATTGAGCAGGGAGGGATCTTTTCCGTGCCAACATCTTATACGTGACGGGGCCTCGGATTATACGGTCTCATCCGAAGGACCGGTGTATGGTCACCTACATATATATATACATGTAATGAATAATGTAGCAATTGAATTCTCCTCAAAGTCACGCGGTTCTGATCAAATTTTGCAAATCATACTTATTTTTGCATCAACAATCCTTTATACTGATAGCATGCACAATCATGCAACCAGTCATATGCAGAAAAAAGAAATTAAGGTAAAATAAAGAAAAGGGGCAGCGATTGCACTGTATACTTCCTTGCAGAAAGTATAGTTGACTGTCGGCCTATGCAAACTGAAAGGAGGTGAAAATTAAAGAAAAATTTACATATTTGTTTGACCTTTTCGGGTCTATTCTTTAACTTTGGTTTTGTAAATAGGTGTAGGGAAGACATTTTTAATTTTCATCTTCGGATCCTCTTTTACAGGTACAAATTTTTTTCCATTTGCTCAAGCAATGATTTTAGTAACCCCAAGCAAGTTTTTTGTGAAAACAAGGTACCCGATGAAAATGGGTATAAAAAATCTTAAAAAGGAAAAATATATGTATAGAACAAGGAATAAAATATTTTAAGAAGAACTCAATTATGTGGGTAGATCGGTTAAGGCAAAGCAAGAAATGATTTTGATAACAATCTGATAGGCTGGTCGTCATGTTGGACTATAGCACTGCGTAAAACTCGGCTAGTAGTAGGCTGTGTTTTCGTAGATTATCAATCCCAACCATCGCTGGTGGTCAGATGGGCACTTTTTTTTATTCAGATGAGCCAGACTTGATGTGCTCTTAAGGCAGTTTTATGGTGGCCTCATACCTTTCCTATACAGTCAACAAATCTTTGAGATTTCGTCCAATAAGACACAAAGACATTCTGTGGTTTACTGATTTTATTTGAAAATTAAAATAAGTATAGTAGTGTACTTATTCTAATTTTCAAATCAAAAATCAATAAAAGACAATATCATTTACGATCATTACAGATCAAAGAAATACTGCACATCCCCTTAAATATGATACCAATGAAATGTTTCTGATCCACTCTACTCCTCAACAAATCAATCCTTGGCATATATCGTGCCCTGTGCATGTAGTTTGGGGATTGTTGAAACAAATACTCGCCTGCTTGTGCTAAAAAAAAATCTTGAAGAGTATTTCTCACGCGAAGATATCTTTAATGACAATATTTGAGAGTTTTATTACTAGGAAGGTAAATTCGGTCGTTTTGGATAAAAATGGGGACAAGCGGCCCATTATCGGGGTAGGTCTATCTTAAGACTTGAACACTTCGTTGTGTTTGTCTGTTTGACTTGATGAAAATGTTTATTTTAAACGCCAAAATTGAAAACAAGGAAAATGAAACATGACTTTGGTACCTATTTATTGAATTTCAGCGCTTTATACTTAATATAAGATTGATTGATTGTTTATTGTTTAATGCCGAAGTCTGCAGTATTTCAGCTTTCATGTGTATTTTGGCGGTGCATTTTACGAGAAAACACAGACCGCGGTCCTGAACTTTCTATGCAGTTTAGTTTATTTCGTTTTTTTTTTTTTTTTTTTTTTTTTTGAGACATTATGTTGTACAAAGAAAAAAAATTACATGTATCTCTTATATATTTTTTGATATAAAGAGATCAATACTGAAATCTAATCATAAAGGAAAAAAGTTGGATCCACCACAATCTCATGTCGATCTATAGTCGGTTGTAATTCAGTGAACTGAACCAGGAAGTATTTGAGTTATATGAATGGAGCAGTGCATGCTCAAGTGCGTAAACAATACATGTCTATATGATTTTCAGCGGTTACTTACAAAAATTATGTATGTCTTTGTGAAGAAAAAATAAAATTAAAAAAAAAAAGACTGCCTTGCAGACCAACACATGTATCTGCGTTTTCCTGCAAACATTAGAGATTTAGACACATATGTATATGATCTTTTTTTAAGTCTGATAAAAAAAAATTGTAATTATCATGATTTTTTTAAAATAAAACTAATTTATCTCTTGAGAGTTGGGCAAAAAACAAACAAACGGATTAAAATCTTTATTGTGGTGGGGGTGGATTGGGGTAGGGATGGGGAAGGGGGGTTTGAGTGAAGTGGAACTTACTAGAAGAGAGGTTTCGGGTACTTTTTCCCGGTTCAACCTTACAGCAACAATAAGTTGACGAGGGGGGGGGGGGGGGGATGTGAATTAAGATTTAAGAAATCCTTTATATTTACATGTATTTTCACTTCTAATATGAATTATATATGGGCGCGTTAATGCTGAATACTAGATAGGATTACAGTGAATAAGTGATAACCAAACCATTTAGGAGACGCGTGTTCCACAACATTGTTTTATCACTATGAAGTAGTTAAATGAAATTGTTTTCCTTTGCTTTCAGTTACCAAGTCTTCATGACAAATTGATGAGATTTGGAGGCAAAACCATGACGCACATTACAGAAGATAAATGATTGAAGAAATAAAGTGGGCAATGAGTAGAAATTATGCCATCCAGGAAGGAGTTTTGAGTAACACGTGAAAACGATGCTGAAACTATTCAAAAAATCCTTCACGGTATCCTTTATAATATTGTTTTTGAAATTACTACTGCTGTGCACACCCATAAGCGGATTTAATTATGCAGAGCCCCCAGATAGCCCAGAAGAACTCAAAAAGCGTGGTCAAGTGGAGGCAACGTCGTGTGTATTAGGATCGGGCTCGTCCTGCACATCTTCCTCCGGTTGCAGAAGCCAGCGAATTATTACGTCAAATTCGGAATATGTACTGAAGGGTATTTTACCAAAATGTAATAATGACAGTATCGATACGAGTACTCTACCAAGCAGTGCCAATATGGGAAATGGTAAAATATGTATCACATCGAGTAATATGGATGATTCAGACTGTGTAAATCGCAGCAAAACCGTTGGAAACACAGACAACCCTGGTGTATCGTTCTGGGTTTATATTGATAATATATTACAAGACTGGTACTTATATTTATTTATTTCTTACTTTTTAGAGTTAGTATTGATATTTAGCATCATAAAAAATATAGTGAACTATTAAATCTGATTAAAATCAGGCGTAATTCCAGGCCATAAACAACAGAACACCTCCCCCTTCTCTCTCATTCTGAAAATTGTTATATATGTCACAAATAGTTATAGATGTACTTATCAAAATTACATGAATTGCTACTTTCTAAGCCTCACACATTTCTATACAATTATTGACTTTTCATGAGGTCTACACATGACTATATAGACTTGGTCAGGTATTGGTTAACCAATACCTGACCAAGTCTGTATATAGTCACGATTTGACCAAATTCAAAAGATTAAATGATCAGAAATTTTACAACACTTTTGATACTTTTAATCTTGTCTCCATCAAATATTAACACTCATAGTATAACTGAAGTATAACAACACTTTTTACATGTTGTTATACTTCAACAGCTTAACAAATAGTGATAAACATGATAAAAATGGACAACAGTATTATTAAACAATCAATACTCAACCATTTACTTTCAAAAATCTTCATTACCAAAATATCTTTGACCATATGTCAGTGATATGATAGAGCAATGTGTCAGATAAATATTCACATCCAGAAATAGGGGTGTTCAATGTGGAATTCCCTGGTTATTAATAAACTACATCCTTCAAAATCTTACGCTATTTGTTTTTCGTTTCGCCATCATGAGAGTGTGCATCAAGCATAAATTTTTCACATTTTCCACTTCTTCTCCAGAACCCAGGGCCAATTTAAAACCAAACTTGCAACAAAGTATCCTTGGGTAATGGTGATTAGAGTTTGTTAAAATGTAGGGCCAAGCCTTTTTCCAAGGGGAGATACATATACCTCAGAATTGGTAAAAAATTAATGGCATCTTTCCATTAACCACTAGGCTACAAAAGAGGACACTTATCAGGAAACATCCTCAGTTAAATTAGTGTGGTTCCTTCATAAACATGAAACTTAAGGAGAAAATGCAAGGCTGGTCCAAGAATTGAACCCAGGACCCCTGCAAAGCCAATTGACCCTGCATCATTATCAGTTGCTCTGCCAATTAAGCTACCCAGGGTGATTTTCACAGCCCAAACCATTACAATAACTATTTGAATCATAATTATAACACAAGTCATTTTCTTTTACAGTAATCTGTTTCGAGTTGGTGATGTTCAAGTTGCAATAAAACAACAACATAAAACTATAGCTATTAATGATGAATACAATTATGGAGCAACAAACAATCTGGTTCAAACGAGGCAGTGGATTCATGTTTATATTAGGGTAAGAAAATCATTCAATCCTGTCTTTAAGGGCTGATCTGCTTCATGGAGAGTTTTTAAGTAACCACTGGTATAACAGCTGCCACTGGGTCCACATGCATCCCCCATTTGCACAGTTTGCAGTTTTTTGCTGTACATTTTAAATGCAGAGATTCTATTTAATAATAGGTATCTTAATGTTAAGGTAATAAAACTGGATCAGCCTAATTCATTTCTTAATACAACAGTGTTCTTGTGATAAAACTTTGGGTTCTTTACAGTGATAAAAGTCTCAGTATCCATGCATTTTCAATATATTTTTTAATGGAAATTATTTGCATAATTATCTAATTTTGGTCGACAAATTCCTCCAAAATTTAAGTTTGCATGGGTGTATTAGAAAAGATGAATGGTTAATTTTAAACAGATTAATGTACCTTATGTTAATCTAAAATCAGTCTTGCATTCAGCGAAAATGTCAAATATACGTTTTTCAATTGAAACTTTTCTGGTGAATTTCCTGCAAAAATGAAAAAAAGTGCATGCAGTGAGGGAGTAAATGCTATCACAGGCATGATTGAAAAGGATTGTAAATGGAAACAGTTTTCTAGAATTATTTAGTTTTTATTAGTGGAAATTAGGACAAGCCCGAGTGTTTGATGTCCTGCATTTAGTCTAAGTTTGTTTCATGATCCTGGGGCCAGATAAATTGTGCCGTAAATATTTAAAATCAAATGCATTCATTGATACAATCTAATTAAAATTAGATGTTAGATCCGCTCGAATACTCGCTACACTAACATCTAACAACATCCCATTGAGGGTCACGTCAGAGGTCAAATTCTATCAACCAATCAAATCGCCGCTGGCAAAATCATCGTATATTGTTGAAGCGAATAACTCTTGAGGTGTTCCAAATTTGACCTCTGACGTGACCCTCAATGGGATGTTGTTAGATGTTAGTGTAGCGAGTATTCGAGCAGATCTAACATCTAATTTTAATTAGATTGTCATTGATACATCTATGTATTGCTACATGTACTTACATGCCTCATGGACAAATCTATGATTTTAAAATTTGTTATATATAAATGTACAGTGTACATTATCATAGTTTGCAGTTAAGTGTGAAGTTTTACGTTACGTCACGATCTGGTTGACAGCTGCGCTCAAGGTAAATTGTACAGCGTCCTAACCGCAAGCTTTACGACTAGAACTTTCTTCTTATCCCTGATTGGTTGCTCATGCAACGGACTATTTCCACTTCAGTGTTGATAATATGAGTTGACCAATCACGTGAATTGTTTACGCTTGATGCATATATAACGAAAAAGATCGTGACGTAACACAAAACTTCACACTTAACTGAAATTAATAATAAATATTGTATTTACAAGCAGTCTGCATAAGACAAATTGTAAAAGTGATGAGAAAAATAAAATTTAATTCAACAAGTACTTGATCATGTTGATTATCCTTCATCTAAATCCTCCCACTTTTCAACTATTAAAGCTTTTTCGCGTAAAATTGACATCCCTTTTTTTTAGTCATAATTGCCAAAAATATGTAAAAGGAAAATTCTATTGATAATGTAGAATGGAATAATCATTAAGTAAGATTTTTTTCTCAGAATCTTGCTTTCTTTTTCAGTCTGAAAGTACAGCACAGTCCTCAATATTTATAAATGGAAATTATTATGATGCTGGTCAAAATACTGGTTTACCAAGAAATCCATCAACCATAGCTCTGAATATAGGTTTGGTTACATTTTATCTCTTTTAATTGAAATGAATCAAACTTACATGTACCTCATGTATACATTGTTTAAAGTAAAGAGTTTTAGGTGTAATTCTAAACTTTAAGGATTTTAAAGATAAAAACATTGGATGCAGCATTGTAAAACATTACAAAAGAGGTAAAGGGGGGTGTAAGTTTGGGAGTCTGATCACAGTATATGTTATTGTACTGTAAGTTCACATATTAAAAGGAGAAAAATAATATTTTTTAATTCTAACAATTAGTTTTGTTTGAATTCATTACCCATGTTGATTTTTATACTTCTTTTTAGGATGCATTGGCCTATCCATGGTTGATTTCCGTTTCTACACAGCGTATCTCTCAAACAGGTACTTAGACACATAAACATACTATGTATACCCATGACTTATTTAGTGCAGACAATACAATTTCTTTCATCATATTTATGACAATCACATCTTTGTCTTTTACAACTTGAAGAAATTAAGAAAAAACATCAACAAAACAGGTTCAACACAAGGACAGCCTATTCTTTATATGACAAAAAGATGATTAGATAATATAATATTTCTACAGATTGATGAAAATTTGCTGTACACATGTTGACAATTCAGTTGTTTAGGAAATCATATTTAAAGGAGTTTTGAGTTGAAACACATATATAAAGATGCAGAGTTTGTTGTAAGTTTCTTTTAATTCTTATCAAATGAGATAATGTACCTGATTTTTTCACCAATGCATCAATCTTTGTGATTTTCTTTCTTTTAATATTTACTAAATAAAATAAGAGATGCCAAGCCTTTACACCAAATCTATTTAATAACTTGTTGATGTCAGAAATTGAGTTGAGTTGAGGACTGCATTGAAATCATAATGTGATGTCAAAGGAACATCATCATCAGGTGGCCATGGTTTAAACTTGTTATGGGTACACTGTTACAGTATTTTAAAATTAGGCAAAATGATTGCATCTTGCTCATTGACCTCAAAGAAATCTGAGCTAGAGAAAGGAAATGCAATTAAAATATGAAGGAGGTGTAATTATGTATTAGTTTTAGAAAATGATCTGTTACTGCATATTGTGCACTGAAATATTTCATTAATATGGCCTTTCATTGATTTCTTATCATTTTATGCCTGTATACTCTGGGCACCTACATGAGTGTTGGTGTCCCAGTTCAAGTTTAAAAAGCAAAGTCTATTCCCCAGTAACTGTAAGTCATACCTGGATCAAACTTGCATGGACCATGCATCTAGTCATAAACACACTCTCAGAATTTCGTGTTCAGGTGCTGAATCTAAATGCATTTTCCAGATGAATGACAAAGTTTTAAAAGTCTTTGCAGCAGGTCCTGGATTATTCCTAAGTAACTATAAGCGGGACCTGGACCAAACTTGCATGGTTGATACATCTAAAGATGCATACTACCAGTGCTAGATTTGCTCAGATGCTGGAACTGTCTTACATCTTCTTGTTGAGTAAACAGATTAAAGTTTTTAAAGCAGGTCTTTTTCCAAGTAACCTTAAGCCCAACTTAATCCAAACTTGCATTAATTTTATAGTGATCTTTGGATGCACACTAACAAGAATTGGTGCTGGATTTCTTTACTTGTATGTATCAATCATCAACATGATCAAGGTGAGATTCATAATCTCTGATTACCGAAGTTTCATCGTTTTTTTTCCTCAGGGAAATTGAAAAGGAAATATTTGAGGGATTAAATCTGACGGACACACCTATCAGTTTTCCGGAATGCAGGTGCCCCCAGTCAAATCCAGTCCTTGTGACAACTGACTTAGACCCCTCAGGAGTGTTCTGTAAAGCTCTGGGGGGCAGCTCAATGGTATCAAGAATGAAAGATAAGAATGTGGATAGTTTACGAGATGGCAGCACGTCAACGTATTGGGAAGGATCTGCTGGTTCTCAGACTGTCACCTTCATGTTTGACCAGGTTTTCATGGTAAAGATGGAAATCAAAAACATAATTAGGTTTTGAAATATTGAATTAAAGCCTGATTGTACTGGTCAGTGTATATTTATTTAGTAAAATATACTAAAAGGTTTCTTGAATTTCAAAGTTAAACTGAAAAATACTGTGAAATCACAAATTTTCGTGGGGGGTTAATTTTCGTTGTTTTCGAGGTGTGAAGAGACCCACGAATTCATGTCCACCTCGAAATGTAAAATGTTACACACATAACTACTCAACAATTCTACATCCACAAATTCAAATCCCCACGAACCAAGAGTTTTTCCTCAAACCAGGAAAATTTGACACCACGAAAATAAGTGATTTTACAGTAACTGGTACATATAGCTGAAACTGTGCGACATGTACATATTAAAATTTAAGGATCTGAAATATAGCTGAATCACTAAGTCTTCAATGGTTGGCTTAATCATGAATAAGTACTACACATGTCCACTCTATGTATTAAATTCATTCAACATACATGTATTCATGAATTAAGGCCAATCAGAAATGACTCAAATAAGCCTTGGATTCTCTTATCAATACTACTTGAAAAATTAAATCAAACAAGCAAATTCAAAGAATTGTGGTCCCCCGCTTTCGGTGTCATTTTGGGTGAGATGTCATTTTTTATGACATTTTGTGTCTAAATATACACACACTATCATCTATTTAGAAATTGTCTGTGAACTCCAAGGTTAAGGTCAAAGGGTTAACGTTCTTTGTATCCAATGAAAAGTCTTCTCAAAAGAATTACATATATGAAGTATGAAAGCCCTAGCCCTTACCATTCAAAAGTAATGGTCAAAAAGTTTTCTCTTAATTACAAAAAATCTCCAAGGTCAAGGTCAAAAGGTCAAGGTTGTTGGTATCAAATGAAAGGTCTTGCCACAAAGAATACATATGTGAAATATAAAAGTCCTGGTATCTACTGTTCAAAAGTTGTGGCCAAGGTGAAAGTTTTTGAAAAGAAGGTCAAACTCAAATGTCAAGGTCGAAAGGGCCAAGGTTTTTGGTATTCAATGGAAGGTCTTTTCACAAGAATTATTTATATAAAGTATGAAAGCCCGAGCCAAAACCATTCAGAAGTTATGGTCAAGGTTAAAGTTTTTTCTTAAGTACGGAAATCTGAAAGGTCAAAAGGTCAAAGTTGTTGGTATCCAATAAAAGGTCTTGCTACAAAGAATACATATGTAAAATATGAAAGTCCTTGTACCTACCATTTAAAAGTTATGACCAAAGTAAAAGTTTGGAATTTTTGTGTAAAAGTGGGTCAAACTCCAAGGTCAAGGTCAAAAGGTCAAATTTGGTGGTACCCAAAGAAAGGTCTTGTCACAAGAAATACACATATGAAATATGAAAGTCATAGCTCCACTGAATCAAAAGTTATGGGCAAGGTTAAAGTTTTTGTGACGGACGGACAGCTAGACAGACAGACAGACAGACGAATGAGATTTAATGTCCCCTCGCTTTCGCGAAAGCGGGGGACAATTAAAGAAAAGATATAGACTGTATAAAAATTTGCACTGCAGGCATCAGCTGGTAGGAATTCAGTGTAACTTTGATTATACAGGTACTTGTAAATGAAACATTCTTGCAGACTTCTAAAATTCATAAATTTCCCATTTCTTTGTAGATAGATAGCGTGGCATTAAGTTTCAAGTCTGGGGGCAGAAGTAATAGTGTCAAAATCGGACTGTTTGTGAATGACACAGAGAAAAATACAAACTCAACAAGGTATTCATTGCAACATATTATCACTGTGACCCTCTCCCCCACTTCATAATTCTGCTGATATACTGTAAACGTATTACATTTGGCTGTGTATTCTTTTTAGCGCTTTTGGCGCAAAGCAATTTCCGCTAATTCAAGTACAATGCTAAATGCCTCGCACGTATACCTTTGAGAAAGAACATGTAGATATGCGCTAAATCAAATCCACGCTAACTTGTTCAAAATCCAATTTCTGTCAAATATGGTACGCGCTAAATATAATACATTTACAGTAATATAAAAGCAGGATTGTTAATTGTTAGATTATAAAACATATTTTGATTTTGAGTATCAAATTATATATCACTGTTGTGAGGTGATGTCGATTAACCTTAGTTAAGGCCACACCAATAAAATTTTTTGTTCATTGGACCCGCGCGCTCGTATCTAAACAAAACTATACAAATAATATTAATTTAAAATCCCCGCACCATGGGAATTTTGTGCTGTTTTCTGTTCCATTTCCGCTCTATTTATCGTACTTTTAATCTACTTACACTGCAAATCAGAAAAAATATAATTCTCCGCTCAAATTTTTAGCTCACCTGAGCCGAAGGCTCAAGTGAGCTTTTCTGATCACATTTTGTCCGTCGTCCGTCCGTCTGTCCGTCCGTCCGTCTGTCCGTCTGTCTAGCTGTCTGTCTGTCTGTCCGTCTGTAAACTTTTCACATTTTCGACTTCTTCTCAAGAACCACTGGGCCAATTTTGACCAAACTTGGTACAAAGCATCCTTGGGTGAAGGGGAATTTAAATTGTTAAAATGAAGGGACATATCCCCTCGCAAGGGGAGATAATCAAGAAAAGACAAAAATAGGGTTGGGTCATTAAAAAATCTTCTTCTCAAGAACCACTGGGCCAGT
>PRKT01000201.1:154688-174442 GCA_003671525.1 Saccostrea glomerata
CAACTTAAGTTAACTTTCAGTTCTGATCTGATATGTGTTTTTTCCTAGCTGATGTGCTCAGGTGAGCGCTGTGGCCCCTGGGCCTCTTGTTTTATCAAATGTCCGATGAACAAGATATTAAATTGGTGTGGCTTAATATTATTATAATAGATTGACATCTCATACAAATTAGGGAAAATTAAGAAAGATAGATCTTTTTTTTTCAGCGTTTCTTCTGACAGTGTGAGATGGGATGTTCGGACAAATTCTCCGTTGGAAAACTCAACTCGAAGTGAAGTGGAAGAAATGGTGGCAAACAAAATTGCAATAACCTTGAATTCTACGTCTAACATTAAAATCAGTGAAATCAACATTATGGGAAGGTACGTTTTAATCAATTTTTAGATCACATAAGTCACTCTAATGATGGTTTGTTCCCGTTTTGCACACATTTGAATTTCAGGCATAGAAAAAATGTTTGCAAAACGGGAATTTGAACGGGTGAGATAATTAGTTAATTGGTATAGTCTATACCAAAACTGGAAGATAGGGGAGATGTAAATCTTTAGGAGAGAATTAGAAAATAAAACTAGAAATTAAAACAACAAAAATCATTATGTGTATTACAAGTTTTCAATTATTTTAATCTTTACTTTTATAACAAAATCGAAATGTATGCTAAATAATTAATCGTGTATAGTAATCGATAATTGGTGTCAATTTCTGAATTATCGTCGTTGAAAATTGTTTCTTTTTCAAGAAATGGCCATCTTTTTTAAATATAATAACTAATATTAAATAAAGTATTCAATAAATTCATTTTTTGCAATGAATATTCATGTACATTAAATTAATATTTATTCCTTCTGTTCATTATACAGAGGTAAAATCCAGGTGAATCCTAACCAGAAGTCAGACTTTACTTGTTACCAAAACACATTTCACACTTATTGTTATACACCTAATTATCATATGTATGCAAAATGGGAACACACCCTAATGACATATATTGCTATCTCTTTTGTCATAATTGTTGTGTGTACTAGTCAGTCAATGCATTTTAGGCCAAAAAAAATTAATCAATTAATCTCAGGCCAAAAAATTCAGAATTCAATGCGGCAGGCAGGTTGTTTTTTTTTTTGTTTTTTTTTTAAGCAGGTTTAACACCTTTTGTAAGCCATTTGTTCAATAAAGTGATAATATCTACCAATTCTTAATTTTTCTTTTCAGAAATTGGTTGTAATATGTATTCAACTTTGAATAATGTTACTCCAAACATTTATTTAAAAGTTAATTATAGGGATGGGTATCGCCAAAAATTTCGTATCGCGATATATCACGATTTTTTCCCACAATATCACGATAATATCATATTTTCAAAAGCAGTTTTTACAATGATTTTATATGAAAAGTCATTATTTTTCTAAAAAATATGCTAGAAAAACAAAATTTTACTTTCTTGAAATTTTTATGTATATAAAATCAATTATGTTTGGACAGTGAGATGCCCTTCTTTTAACTTATTACAACATTTTTTATACTTTCTGTAATTGTAATTTGAAAGATTGAAGAATAAATGAATAATTTCTGGACTTTATAATATGTACCTAAAGACCGGTATTTAGGTCTCTGTATCACGATACTTATCACGCAACCAAAAATCGCGATATACCAGTATACCGATAAAATTGCACATCCCTAGTTAATTAATATAATATTGAAAATTTAGAAGAAATATATTGTTTTCCTAATAAAAACGCTTATCTTAGCATTTATGAAAAGGGGAATAACTCTGTTTTCTTTTTCAACTTGGAAAAATAGAAAATTGAGTTATCTCTCTTTTCAATATGTCAATAAAATTGATCAATGTGGCCGTTTTTGAACTGATGTGGTGGTGCCTGAGAAACTTTTGATTAATTTTTTTTGGCCTTACACTATGTTTTAGGTTATAGATTTTACATTATGCACAATCTTTGAGAGCAGTAGGATTTATTTTCAAAGATTTGCTATAATTTTCTGGGTTCATAATTGAAAACTTATAGGAATATCTTTCAATTTAAATTTTGTATAAATATTTTAATTTTACAAACTTTTCCTGTAATAGATGCTACTGCAATGGGAATTCAGAAAACTCTCTAGGCTCCTGTAATATCACCGGGAGGAACTTCATGTGTAGCTGTCAGACCAACAGGGGGATCAAGGGTGACAGTTGTGAGCAGTGTATATCCAATCGTTACAGGGGGGAGGAAGACTTTGGTTGTGAGATAGACTGTGGTTGTTCTTCAAAGGGAACAAAAAGTGGGAAACTACAAGAATGTGAACAGGTTAGTAAAAGATATCATTAAATAAAAAGATTTAAAGTATTATAATGATATACTGTAGACAGGGAAAATTTTGTCCCCATTTTATTTTTGCCCCTTTTGCCCTACACTCATTTGTGCTAATTTAAAACGGGGTGAATTCAAAGAATACGGTATATTTTCTTAAACAAAACTATGACTGGGCAAATTTGAAATCGGGCAAATTGTTTGCTAGTGTGAAAGGGTGAAAATAACATGAGGTGAAAATAACCCTGTATAATTTTCTTTTGAGAATGTATTAAATTGGACAAAAAAATTTGAGCTTAAAGCCATGTAATACATAAGTACCCACTTTGCATACATCAAATTTTTTTAGTCCTCAACCATTAATGGAATGATTTAATGAGGCTTGACTTTTAATCTAAATATTACAATGTACATTGTCAAAGGAGAGTACAGTACTGTAAATGACCATATAAAATGATGCATGCACGCTAGAAATATAGCCCTGTATTTCTTTTCACCATGAGTACAAAGAAAATTTGGTGAAATTAAGCCATTTAAATGACATATGATATAATTATAAGGACACATTCAACAATTTTTTTTTTAGCCCTTTGTTTCAGGAAAAGGTGTTCTTTGATATAAAAAAGTGAAAGAATTAATTTTAATTCGTAAATCACTTGGTGCAGTTTAATTTCTAAATAATTCACATCTTGAAATTTTTTTTAGGTTGGAGGACAATGCACCTGTAAGAGTAACGTAGAGGGGAGAGCATGTGATACCTGTAAACCTTTATACCACAATCTGACGGAGAGTAACTCATTAGGTTGTACTGATTGTAATTGTGGCCCAGGGGGTAGGGAATGTAATAAAGCCACAGGAAGCTGTACATGTAAACAGAATGTAGAGGTAAACAATGGGTTTTTTTTCTGGTAATAAAAAGTCTGCCTTTTGTTTTCAAGCAAAATCTTAATTTATTATTAAAATGTTTTCTTTCTTTTCTTTCCCTGTGTAAGTGCATATGGCTATTCAGGTTAATATAATAATTCTGGTTATTATGACTATTCTGGTATTTTAATTTATAAGTAAGGTTATGATAATCATTGTTATAATGATAATCTGGTTATTATGATATTTCTACATGTAACATAAATTTTTTTGATCAACTGAAGATTAAAACTTTATAATCTAAAATTTATATAAGTACATATATATGTATCGTGTATATCATTCTATATAAAAATACTGATATTTTTAATATTATTATCTATGCTGTAAAACATAAATTTAGCTCACCTGAGCGGAAGGCTCAAGTGAGCTTTACTGATTACATTTTGTCAGGCGTCCGTCTGTCCTCCTGTCCGTAAACTTTTCACATTTTTGACTTCTTCTAAAAAACCACTGGGCCAAACTTGCCACAAAGCATTCTTGGGTGAAGGGGATTCATGTTTGTTAAAATGAAGGACCAAACCCTATTCCAAGGGGAGATACTGTAATAAGCAATCAGAAATAAAATTATGGCATCTTTTAAAAATCTTTTTTTCAAGAACCACTGGGCCAGGAAAGATGAAACTTGTATGAAAACATCGTCATATACTGTAGATTTATGTTTCTTCAAATCATAGGAATATAAAGAAAAAAGCTTTTAAAATCTTCTCAAGTACCAATAGGCGAAGAAAGATGAAACTCGTATGGAAACATCCTCAGGTAGTGTTGATTCAATTTTGTTCAAATCATGACCCCCAGGGGTAGGGCGGGACCCCAATGGACGATAATAAAATTTTAGAAAGAAATTAGTAAATCGGAATTTTTTTTAAAACTCTTCTTTTTAAGAACCACAAAGCCATGATTGGCCATATCTTTATGGAAGCATCCTGACATAGTGTTGATTCAAGTTGTTCAAGTCATGACCTTGGGAGTAGGGGGTGGGGTGGGGGGTATGGTTGGCCACAATTTGGAATCAAAGTTTTACCTACAAATATCCAGAAATTTTTTTTCCCCAAGAACAAAAAAAGGCATGTTTAATCACATTGATATGGAGGCATCCTTAGGTAGTACAAAGTCATACTGGTTCAAATGAGGGCCCCCAGGGGTAGGGCTGGGCCACAATTTGGGGGGATCAAATGAATCAAAAGGAAAAAATCTTCTGCTCAAAAACAGCAAAGCCATTTGTTATATTGATATTGAAGCATTATCGGGTAGTTTAAAATTCAAGTCCCCCCCCCCCCCATGTTAACTTCTTAATACTGAAGTGATTATTGCTTTTTCTCTAGCCAATGTGCTCAGGTGAGCAATGTGGCCCAAGGGCCTCTTGTTTGAATTTTTTTATGACATGAAAGTTGCATTTCATGTTGCTTCATTTATTTAAAAACATCATGAATTTATTGAAAATAAAATTTCATATTTGTGTTTTAGTTTATCTCTCGACGTTGTGAAAAATGTAACTTTGGATTCTATGGTGTCAACTTAACTGATGGATGTAAAGAATGCAATTGTAACACATTTGGTGTGAACGTTAGAAATTGTTCAGAACCAGATGGTCAGTGCATCTGCAAAAAAAAAGTTCAGGGTGAGCCAATATAAAAAATACAGTAAAACTTGTTTAATACTAACACAGATATTGCAAATTCATGGATATAGCAAAGTTATCTTGGATCCCCAACTAGATGAATTTAACGAATCTCTTGTAAGGATATAACGAATTACGGATATATAGCAAAGTAATTTCACAGGTCCCGGCGACTTTTTTATAACCAAGTTTTACTGTACTGAAGACCTACTTTTTTTCCACAGGTTCATTATTTCGCAAAATCTCCATTTCTTTTTAATCTGTGGGTAGAAAATTATGTGTTTTCCCAGAATCTCACTATAAGAATTATGAAGGAAATCAAATATTTATATGTACAGTACTGTAAATTATTATTAAGTATATATTTAGCATGTACGATAGTTGGTGGAAATTAAATTATGAACTAGTTAGCGGAAATTTGATTTAGCATATCTCGTAAAATTCTTCTTTATTTGTATATGTACAAGACATTTAGCATTTTACTTAGATTAGCAGAACTTTTTTTCTGCCAAAAGCGCTAAAAAGAATACACAGCCAAATGTAATATGTTGACAGTATTTGATTAAGAAACCACATATTATTGCATCCATCATAAACTAATGTATGTTTTCTCAGGAAAAGTACATAATTATATAAGTATTACAATTTTATAACAGATACATTGAATATGTCTTCTTGGCTAGCCTGGGGGGCAGGGGGGATGGGGGGTCTGATCTGCATCTCCTTACAAACATGAAAGACCTGCCAGGATAAAAGTGTTTCAGAAAATTCCCTTGACTAGCAAATTAAGAAGTCATAAGTTTGGTATGCAGTTCAAGATTCTTTTCTATTAATGTCATTAGGACTCAAGTGTGATGAATGCATGGACAAATACTATAACCTCAGCTTGACAAATTCAGAAGGCTGCAGTCCCTGTCTGTGCAACAAAGTCGGCAGTCGAAGCGAAATCTGTGATAAAGGACAGGGGGGAATGTGCAGATGCCATGGAAATGCTAGCCTAACTAACAAAAGAAATTGTGTAAGTTTGAAATGTAGCTTTTTACGATCTTTTAGCTCCCATATTTACTTGTACTAAAAGAGAGACTGCAGTATTTACGTGAATGTTGTACTTTTTAGCTCACCTGGGCTGAAAGCTTTTGAGCTTTTCTGATCATCCGTTGTCTTCTGTCCGTTTAGCTGTCCCTCCGTCTGTTAACTTTTCACATTTTCAGCTTCTTCTCAAGAACCTCTGGGCTAATTTTAACCAAACTTGGTACAAAGCATCCTTGGGTGAAGGGTAGTTTTAATTGTAAAAATGAAGGAAAAAGACACCCTCACAAGGGGAGATAATCAAGAAAAGACAAAAATAGGGTGGGGTCATTAAAAAATCTTCCTATCAAGAACCACTGGGAAAGAAAAGCTGAAACTTATATGGAAGCATCTAGGGGTAGTCTAGATTCTAAATTGTTAAAATCATAACCCCGGAAGGGTAGGGCCACAGTAGGGTATCCAAGTTTTATTAGCTCACCTGAGCCAAAGGCTCAAGTGAGCTTTTCTGATTACAATTTGTCTGTTGTCTGTTGTCGTCATGGTGGTCGTCGTTATCGTTGTAAAATGTTCACATTTTCGACTTCTTCTCAAAAACCGCTGGGCCAATTTCAACCAAATCAGGGCTCTCACACCACTTTTTGGGACTGGGGCCGGGGCCGTTCAAATTGGGAAAATTATCGTAATTTTGGGAAAAGTTGGATAACACAAATTCATTTTAAAAAATCCTCAAATTTTGCTTTTCTAGCATTTTATCATCAATGCTAACTCTGGTTTGAATAAACAGTTAAACAGAACAAACATGGGTACGTAGGCTATTTATGAAAGTACATTAGCTTTGTCATTACTATCTTTGAGTGTTGATATTGCGGTTATATGTCTTACTGCGTGACAGTCAATAGTCACATAGTCCCGAATTTCCTCGATCACATGGGCAACTTTGCTTACCAATACAGCGCAAGACTGAACATGCCGAAGCGCGGGTATGTTTCTAGGTGCAGCTTACTAATGTTTAAATGAAATGTCTATTTTTGAAACCAAAATGCTGGTTTTTGTCGAAACTACATAACAAGATACTCTGCACTCATAGTTGTATACATTTTTGTAAAAATAATTACCTGGTTCCCCGAACCAGTTTACGAATGCATTTGGCGCGAACTAATAAAATAGTAGTACAGTTTCACTTTCATTTGCAAATGTGTTTTGTTTGGGTTTTTTTTTTTTTGCGATTAGGTTTTGATGGACTTTTATTTTTTAATTATTATTTTACTCTGGATGGAAATTGGGAAATTTACACCTTTCTTTTGGGAAAAAAGGTACCTTTTTTGCATTGGGAACGGGGCCGTTGAACGGCCCCAATTTTAGAGAATCGAGAGCCCTGCAAATTTGCCACAAAGTATCCTTAGATGAAGAGGATTCAAATTTTTTTAAATGAAGGGCCATACCCTCATTCAAGGGGAGATAATTGGGAATTAATGAAAATTTGGTGATATGTTTTAAAAATCTTCTTCTCAAGAACCACTGTGCCAGGAAAGATGAAACTTATGTGGAAACATCCTCAGGTAGTGAAGATTCAAGTTTGTTCAAATCATGACCCCCGGGGGTAGGGCGGGGCCATAATGGCTGACCAAAGTTTTTCATAGAAATATATAGGAAAATTCTTTAAAAATCTTCTTCTCAAGAATAACAAAGCCATAATTGATCATGTTTGTATGGAAGCATCCTTGGGTAGTGAGGATTCAATTTTTTTTCAAATTATGACCCCCGGGGGTAGGGCGGGGCCAGAATGGCCAATCCAAGTTTTTCATAGACATATATTGGAAAATTCTTTAAAAATCATCATATCAAAATAGCAAAGCCAGGATTGGTCTTAGGACTACTTTTGGATTTAAACTTTTAAATAATAAACCAATTTCTACTTTTTCCTAGCCACAGTGCTCAGGTGAGCGATGTGGCCCATGGGTCTCTTGTATTGAAATAAATATTATTAGGAAAAATCTTTAAACATCTTCTCAATAACTACAGGGCCAGAAAAGCCAAAACTTATGTGAAAGCATCCTGAGATAGAGTAAATTCTAAATTGTACATAGTACCATGACCCCTGGGGGTAGGGTGGGGCCACTATAGGGAACCAAGTTTTACATTGAAATATATAGGAAAAGTCTTTAAAAAAAATTTCTCTCAGGAACTACTGGACAAGAAAAGCTTAAACTTATGTGAAAACATCCAGGGGAAGTGTAGATTTCAAATTGTCCAAATTATGATCAGTGGGGTAGGGTAGGTTTCCTATAGGTATTACCAGAGGGGAAATCTTATAAAGAACAGCATGGTCAAAGCTACTCAGGTGAGTCATGAGATGGCAAATTGTGAGAAAAATAATTAAGAAATAGGTGGTTTTCAGGAAATATTTTATGTATTTAAGCATCATAAAAATGAAAAGGAGTAAAGTTATTTCGTAAGTGGCGCTTTACGCAATAATTAAATCCTTGTGTATATTTAGGAATCTTCAATAGTCCTCACCTTCAAAATTTTTGATTTTATTAGCAAACACATGGTCCCTGTACAGCATTACTGTCGGTTATGATATCTAACGTAACCGTACATTTTCATTCCAGGATCCTATCTTTGAGTCCCCGAGACTGATTCCAGACTTTGGTCCGATTTCTGGGAATACAACAGTCACAGTCAGAGGGAGACTGTTTGGCAATGGATCAGTGGTCGTCCCAAAAGTGGTTATTGGAGAAAATAATGAATTGAAAACAGTGTAAGATATAACAAGTTCAAGGGTAACTTCTATTTAACACACATCCTCGCATATATTTTATGCCCCCCTTCGAAAGAATGGAGGGCATATTGCTTTGCCCTCCGTCTGTCGGTCGGTCTGTCGGTTCAATTAGTTTCTGTTCATTTTTTTGGCGAATTTGCACATACTGAAATGAAATTTGTTATACAGATATATCAGATGAATATCTGGGTCAAATTTTGTTTTGGGTACGATCACGCTATTTTTGACAGAGTTATTCCCCTTGGACTCAGAAAAAATTCCAATTATTTGCAGTTTCCGTTCATTTTCTTTGCAGAGGTTGTACATACCAAAATGACATTTAGTATACAGATTTATCAGATGAATATCTAGGTAAAGTTTTGTTTTGGGTACGATCGCACCATTTATGACAGAGTTATGCCCATTGGACTTAGAAAAATTCCAATTATTTGAAGTTTCTGTTCATTTTCTTCACAATTGTTGCTCAAATGAAATGAAATTTAGTTAACAGATTTATCAGATAAATATCTAGGTAAAGTTATGTTTTGGTTAAGATCACACCATTTTTTGACAGAGTTATTATACGCCCGTCTTAAGACGGGACGTATTATGTTATAGGCTTCATGTCCGTCCGTCCGTCCGTCCGTCTGTCCATTCGTGTCCGGCTCATAACTTGAATACTATTAGACCTAGGATTATCAAACTTTGACAGTTGATACTTCTTGGGTAGACGGTGTGTCGCGCACAAAAAGTAGGTCGCTGTGACCTTTGATAAAGATGCCACGACCAAATATGGAAAAATCCTGTCCGGCTCATAACTAGAAAACTATTAGACCTAGAGCTTTCAAACTTGGCAAAATTATACATCTTAGGTAGAAGGTGTGTCGCGGCCTATTTCAAGGTCACTGTGACCTTAAATTTAAGTGAATTTTTAAAAAAAACTAAGTCTTTAAAATTTTAAATTTCATAATCCTAAAAAATGTAAAAATATAGTTGTATCCTTATTTAAAAATGTTAAATCAAGTAAAAACTTATTTTTTCATTATATACTTTACAGCAATCTGTAACAAATGTTTATGTTTTGAGAGGAATTCAGTTTGTCCCATGGGCATAATTATCAAGCACTGGTGAAGAAGAATTTTGATAGCAGAAATTTGCATGTCAAATTAGAGAGAAATTAATGAGTTTATTGTCAGGAGTTAACTGGTAGTGCAGATCTCTTATAATGCAGCTGTTATCTTTATCTTTAATCTCTTGGGAGTTGGGCAAAAAGAAATGGCCTCACAGTTGCTTGTGTTAATTAAGAGTTTTTGATGGCTAGTTCAGAAAAAGATCTTTCAATTGGTGTAATGTAATTGAAACAAATTGATGCTTTAAAATACAGTGTATAATAAAAACTAAATTAATATTGCATAATATAATTAAAACTAAGCCTTATTAAAAAATGTTAAATTAAGTAAAAACTTTTTTTTTCATCATTATAATATACTTTTACAGCAAACTGTAGCAAATGTTAATGTTTTGAGAGGAATTCAGTTTGTCCCATGGGCATAATTATCAAGCACTGGTCAAGAAAAATTTTGATAGCAGAAATTGCATGTCAAATTAGAGAGAAATTAATGATGAGTATTGTCAGGAGCTAACTGGTTGTCTAATTCATCTCTTGGGAGTTGGGCAAAAAGAAATGGCCTCATAGTTGCTTGTGTTAAGAGTTCTTGATGGCTATAGCCCAGATAAAGATCTTTCAATTAGTGTAATGTAATTAAAACAAATTGATGTTTTAGTGTATGATTAAAACTAAATTAGTATTGTATAATATGATTAAAACTAATTATACATGTGTTCATTGAAAAAAATTACATTTCAATTTTTATATATTTGCAACAAATTGCAGTCATGTCTCACTTAGAATTTTATAGTCTAAAGAATAATATATTTTTGATTTTTTTCTTAGACTGTAGCATTTCCATTATTCCATAAAATATGCAATTAACAATTTAAAGCTGCAGATGGATATTTGTTAAGTTCTAACACAGCCAGTTTAGAATTATATGATGTATTATTTGTTATAATTAATCCCTACACTGTAAGTCTCTTAGAGATGTATATATGTACAATATTTTAAACATGACAAGAAATTGAAATTAGATCACTGAAATCTGTGTCAATCTGTTAATCAAGGTTATCTGATTTTTTTGCACCGTTACCAATATATGATTATTGAACAATATATTTGACGGGCGTATCATGCTGTGGCGGGGCACTTTATGCCACTTTGGACTTCAAAAAAATCCAATTTGGGGGGAGGGGGCTTTCTGTTTTACAAACATCTCTTGTTTTTTTATATGTAGATTAATTGGGTCATTATCTTAGTGGATGATACATCTAAACATGCTAAAGAAGCACACTTCTTGACTTGCTTCAGATGCTGGATCTGACCTTCATATTCAAAATAATGGACCAGGTTAAAGTTATGGGTGCAGAGCTATCACCAAGATATTTTTGGGCATATCTTAATTAAACTTGCATGGATGATGCATCAAGGGATGAACACTCTCAAACTTACTTCAGATACTAGATTTAAATGACATTTTGTTTATTGATTTAAAATACTAGTCAGGATAAGTTTATTCCCAAGTACTTGCATGCCCTTCAAGATCAAAATTGCACAATTTTTGTAAATTTTGCATCTTTGGATGTATACTTTTAGATTGTATTTTTAATGTCCAACTTTGCCTTACTTAAAACAAACATTCATATGGGTCAATTTAATTTATTGCTTAATTGAAGTATATAAATTTTCACATTGATTGATCATCTATTTTTAGATCTGATGAAAGGCTGACATTTATCACACCATCTCAAGCCTCAGAAGGAAAAGTTATAGTGACCTTGCAATGGCCTAATGTGTATGAAGTCGGAACAAGCAAAGATTTCATAAAAAAGTTTGAATTTGAGTACAGACCAAACCCTGTAGTACAACCAGACTTGGCTCAGTCTTTAAAAGCCTTTAAGAGGTAAAAATTCTTACAATCATTTGATTGTAACAATTGACACATTCTTTTTTTTAATTGAATGGATTGAGCTCTAATCATGCTTATTTTCAATACCCTAGATTCCTAAATATACACGAGAAATTAATTAATGCGTAATTTTGCAAGGAGCACCACTTGCGAAATAAAATTTCCGGGTAATTGCTTTTATTTTTATGGTGATAAAATCAATGTAAAATCTCCCAATCAACCAATCACTCACGAAATATTTTTCTTGTTTCTTTTTACATTTACTTAAGCAATTTGTGAACTTGTACATGTTTTAATTTTAAGGATTTATAAAACTGGTTAAAATTTGTATAAAAAAAAAAAAAAAAAAAAAAAAAATACTTGTTATACAGTACCTGCATCGTTATTCTTTACAGGATACACGATACGATAGGATACACGCACGATACGATAGGATACACGCACGATACGATAGGATACACGCACGATAGGACAGGATACACGCACGATAGGATAAACGCAAAACACGATAAACGCAAAACACGATACACGCAAAACACGATAAACGCAAAACACGATAGACCTGATAAACAATCTTCACGATAGGATAAACGCAAAATCTGATAGGATTGTTTCAAAATGCAGAACGTTTTCTTACAAGACGAAAAGATTTTTTTTTTTTAGTTACTGCAATATTTTTATTTGGATCCTTGCAAAGCTTCAAATATGAATTATAAAGTACATCTAATTATAATAATAATAATACAAAAAAAACAACATGAAATTACTGTGGTTATTTTACAAACTTTTTTTTTGATTTATATATACATTTTGAAAAGGATTAAATGCATTATTATGAAAAGGAGACGGTATTTTTTTTAATTTCCACTCAAGCGTGTTGATTTACGGTTATTTGCGTAAATGTCGAAATACTCATCTCAAGGTTGAGCTATGAATCGTTTAATTATGGATATTTCGTTTAATTATGGATATTTTAACATACATGTAATTGTTGCACAAAAATCCCTTACATAATTATGCGCCGTTTCTCACGGGTATTATTATAAATTTATGAAATTCTATAAATAGATTATTATTTATGAAAAATATACATTTGTACCTAATAAATTTATCTACCAAGTTACTAAGAACTAAGTAATTTCACGGAAGAAATTTACGCAATAAATCAAATATTTGTATTTAATGTCTAAAGCTTACAATCTGCGGTGTATCCAAAAATCGCAACTAGATATCAAAATCTCAGGAAAAAATTACATGTAGAAGGCCGACCGAAATCCCGTAAATAAGTAGATGCGTTTCATAAGAAGCAGGTAGTATTCGAGGTTACTAATTGGCCAGAGGTGACAGAGCAGTACAGGTATGAACAAGAACAATCACGGGCCGAGGTGTCACTTAGGGGAGAAGGGGGAGGGGGTGTTGGCCGCACAGGACGGCAGTGTGCTGATTAGAGAGGTACACATAAGTGTCAGTTTTCTGGCAAGGAAACCTCTTCGATTTGACACTCAGATGGATTATATTTTCAGTTTATTTCTACGCAAAAAAGGTAAGCTGTTAAGAAACATCATGTTTTCCCCTGTATATATTATTTTTAGATTTCTTAATGCCAGAAAAAATTATGCCAAAATGCCAGAAAAATCTTCTTTTTTATATTAACAGTCATGGTGGGATAAATTGGGTAGAATATTTTCATGCATTAAATTTTATAATTTTGATTTTTTTTTAATTTAGACATATTTCAAGGAATTTAGCTACTTAAATAGTGATAAAAAATAAATTTGAAAATTGAACGTATACAGCCAAAATCGGTGTTAAAATCATCTGGATCAATGTCTTCAGCTTTATTTTTTTGTAACATCAAGACTTTTAATAATTGTGCATACATGCAGATCAGAGGCGTAAACATATTACTTATATTATCAGACGATAAACAAGCTAACAAAAAAGAATATTGCATTAAAAAAAAGATACATATCAGTCCCCTGATTATTATTTATTTATTTGCTTTTTGGGTACGCATACATTGTAGCTTACCAAAAATCTTTCTCCAGTAACTCTGATTCATTTAAGTAAATCATATAAATTATATTTAATTTTGACAAAATAAATCATTAAATTTGAGAATTAATTATAAATATAAAAAAGAGAAGGTGATCGATTATAATTTCATTTCCGAAAATAGTTACTGTTTAAATTTTGATAATCACTCACTGCTTGACCAAAATATAATTATTTCATTTCTTTATTTTGTTGTTAATTAATTGATTTATTTATTTATGAATTACTTTTTTTATTTTTTTTTCTGTCTACGCTTTACTTTTTCTTTTAATGATGAAAAACAATGGGATAAAACCTTCTTTTCTCTTTTTCGGTTGAACTAATCTTATTTTAGTTGACAAAACAAAAAAGAAACTCGGAATAGCTCAGTAGATTCTTTCTATGGCAAAGATAAAAAGCGAGGGTTTCCGAATATACACGATAAACGCAAAACACGATACACGATAGAAACTGATAAACGATCTACACGATAAACGGAAAACACGATAAACGGAAAACACGATAGAAAACGCAAAACACGATAAACGGAAAACACGATACGATAGGATACACGCACGATACGATAGGATAAACGCATGATAGGACACGATACATTTGTAAAGAATAACGATGCGGGTACTGTATGGTAGCTTTACCGTTTCAGGTTAAAGTATAAGAAACTTGATTTTGCAAACAATCTTTAAATAAAGGCATAAGAAACAGAGTATCATTGAACCTAGGTTCTAGAATATAGCTGAACATTCGGGATATCTGAAGTAAAATGCTTATTGAATAAGTGGTTTGGACTTCTAAATCCTCTCAACATATCCATGGCATTTGTGATCGAGATACCAAAAAATTCAACTGTTTGTACATGTAGTAAACTTGAAATTTTTTTTTAAGAAAAGCTGAGCCAAAAATATAAATTATATGGGATTAAGTCAGAGCAATAAATAATTAAGAGATCACTTTTTTGTTGGAATATCTTAAGAGCAGATTTGTATATGTTTTATTTATTCACTGGCACTTATTGGACTATAAACTTGAGGGTGGGGTAGGAGCTGTATTAAAAATTCCATATGGAAATATGTAATATTTGAGCTCTCTTGGTTGGACAACAGTTTCCCAGGTCTTCCCCATTACCTCAGGACAACAGTTTGACTGTTCTCTTCATAGTCATGAAATAAGTGTATACTCTGAATCTTAGTTAATTAAATTTATATATTTACAGCGGAGGATGTAAAATCCCTATAAGGGGGACAAACTTGGACAGTGTCAGTCAACCAGTTCTTATTGTATACAGTGAGAGTGGAGTAAAACTCAAAACAGAGGTAATTTATATATTTTCATCATCCCAACCAGCTAAAGTTTTGTCATAATTTGACAGATTTTTATAAATTCATAAGTAGAGGTCTGGAGAAGTTGAAGATATTTCTTTTTATTTAAACTCACCTAAGCTGATTAACTGCTGTCTGTCCGTCTAACTGTCTGTCTAGCTGTCTATAAACTTTCACATTTTCAATTTTTTCTCAAGATCTCAACAAAAGTTGGAACAAAGCATTCTTGGATGAAGGGGAATTTAAATTGTTAAATTTAGGTAAAAAAAATTAATCAATAGTTTCTCAGGCACCGCCGCATCAGTTTAACGGCCGCATTGATCAATTTTATTGACATATTGAAAAGGGAAATACCGGGTAACTCAATTTTCTATTTTTCCAAGTTGAAAAAGAAAATCGAGTTATTCCCCTTTTCATTAATGCTAAGATAGACGTTTTTATTAGAAAATCAATATATTTCTTCTAAATTTACAGAATTTTAAGAACTAACTTTTAAAATAATGTTTGGAAGAACATTATTTAAAGTGGAATACATATTATAACTATTTTCAGAGAACAAAAATGAAGGAGAAGTAGTTGTAATCATTTTATTGATCAAATGGCTTAAAAAAGGTGTTAAACCTGCTTCCACAAAAATAATCCTGCCTGCCGCATTGAATTTTGAATTTTTTTGGCCTGAGAAAGTACTTTTTAATTTTTTTTTGTCCTTAAGGGCCAACCCCCCTCACAAGGGCAGATAATTAAAATGGGAAGGAGGGGGTGTCCATAAATTTTTTTTCCATCAAGACTCGCTGAACCAGCAAAGATGAAACTTCAGCCTGGTAAAGATTACTATTTACTCAACTAATTCCATGTGAAAGCATGATAGGGTAGTGAATATTCTTTTTAAATTGTTGAAAACAATAAGCCCTGTGATTAGAATGGTTCACAATTGGGAATCAAAATTTTACATTGAAATAAATAGGGAAAATCTTATAGATCTGAAAAACCATTGGACAGGCTCAGAATTTATATGAATCATCCTGAGGTAGTGTAGATTCTAAATTGTTCAAATCAAATCAAGTAATTTAACTAGATTTTATGCTGTTCAAACCATGAGCAGAAGGGATAGGATGAGGCCACAATAAGTATAAGAAATTGGAAAACAGGTGAAGAAAAGCAAGACCAAAGTTACTCAGATGGGAATGTGGCCCATGGACCTTTCCTTTAGTTTCAATTCTAAAAATATAAATCAATGAATAGATATAACATATAAATTAACATAACAAATTAATGGCATAGTAAACTTTTTAAACCCCTCTTTCAGCAATGTTCTGTTTCGAGCAGCACTGAAATCCTTTGTAACTCTCCAAGTGACTCCAACCCAGGCACTGTTTTGAGATTTGGTGTAGGATTAGATGGCACAACCATGTACGAAGCTAGCAATACATTTCAAAATGCAACAATTAATATTGTTAACGATCCTGTACCAACACGAGAGGTTGATGAAAAACAGGAGTACAGGCCAGTCTTTAAAGTTGAGCTGCTAATTGAGGTACAGTAAAACATTCTTTTGATATATTATATGAGAATTTTATTTTTGGTTAAATAAGATTTTTAATTATTCATTGGCCTTTGATCATGCATGAAACCTCAAGCATGATGAAAACTGTGAATGGTAAATTCAAATCAGCAATTTATTTTCACAAAGTCAAAATTTAAAAGAAAAATTCCATTCGCAAGGAATTTGTTTAAAATTATCGTAAATGCGTTGTTTATGCATCAAACTTCACCAGAAAAGAAAATTTGTACTGATATTGGAGCCAAATTTTAGTCTTAGCAAATCTCCCTGAGGTTAATTAGAAGTGAACTGGCTCATAGAATTTTTGTATTAGACAAAGCTTTATAGACTTACCAGTACTTTCAGTACATAATTTTTATGTGTTATTTTTAGGGCCAGGAGTTCACATCTGGATGTGCGGATTCTGACTTTAGAGTGGAATTGAGGGGGGCCACCAGTAGTTACCCCTGCCTAATAACTAGCCGTGGGAGGAACTTGATTAAATGCGAGCCAGATATCGGATTTCCTGGTGTAGATGAGGAAGTGGATATGATGGTAAGGCCAAGATAAATTAATTGTGTGTTTCCTTTTTCCAACCTGGGAAAATACAGGGTAGGTGGTATGGGAAAACATTTTATTTCAAATTTTTATTGGCAAGCAATCTTCTATTTTTTCCAGAGAAATCATTGTTGAATCATTGTACTAATGCATATTAAATATGCATTTTCTCAAACACTGAAGTGATCTAACTTAATTATGATTTGTAATAGTGAAACTGGAACAGTTAACTCCTGTCCTGGACAAGTATCTTTGGATAAATTTTTAGGGTCAGGGATCCGAACCAGAAACACATAATTTTTTCATCTAGTATATTATTAGTTACACAGTCAGTTAGTGACCTAATACAGATTCATACAGGGTCTGAAATGGAAATCCGTATTGGGCAAGGCGAAGTTTTAATCCAATAACAATCAACATAAAATATCATTACGGTAACAAGAAATTTAACTAAACTAACTACATAAACCATTTCTTAGCCGCCATTTTTATTTACAATAACAAGGCTTCGAACGGAATCGCGTGCCCGATTTTCATATCATGCCTTGACAGAGACCTGATACAGAAAATTTCAGGGCGTCACGTGATTAGCTTTTATCCAATCAGTAATCGACAAATTTGTCTGAAGTGGGATAAACTGTAAACCAACTTTTATTCGCGTGCGAGAAATATTCGCGACTTTAGAGACCTTCTTCAACTCGCCAATACTAATCCCCGCGAACCCTATAATTTGCATTCTATTTGTAAAGAATAATTTCTCAGTCGCAAAAAATAGTTGTTGCGGACTGATGACAAAATGATGAAAAGCGAATAAAAGATGACGCGAATAATAGTTGGTTTACAGTAGTATGTAACCTTCAAAGACTTATCACAGAGAAAACAAATAGAAATGGAAATACATGTATATACATATAATGCCTTCAACCTTACTAAGTTACTTAGAACGAATGTAAATGGTGTTAATTAATTAAAACATCTTAGACAGTATAAATTTTTCTAATCTATGTAAAAAAATTACACTATTAGTACTGTGGGTCATACTCAGGGATTTTCCACTGCCCCATACATTGTAACACAATAAGCATATAAATTATAAGTTTAATTGATACTTTAATTTGTACAGTACATTTATCTATGTTTTGATATTGTGTTATGAATTATAATTGATACTGTCAGTGTGTAGAGCAACTGACAATCATATCTTAATTATGAACTTGTTTACAAACTCTGGGAGATAGAATACAATAACAGAGCGTCTCCATTTGACTGACAATTAGTTTTTATGATGTGTTGTTCTCGAGCATTGGCACGTCCAATCAGACTTTGTGCAGAGTTGCAGCCATCTTATTAACTGAAGAATGTGCAAGATGCACAATGTTAATATAAACAGAGGACATTGCCGTATCCTATAAGGAGATGGGAGACAGAGCTTCAGTGAGGGGCGGACAATATTAATATTAATTGAAGTGACACTCTAACTAACTAATTGTTATTACCAAATATGTGAACCCTGTCATGCAGCTTCTTGTACAAAAGAAGTGCGCACTGAGTATCAATAGCTTTTAACATCTTAGCTCTGAGACGGACCATGAGAGCTTTTACAAACTAATCTCTGAGACCTATTTGATGCAATGACTATGTGAGCTTTCACTATCTTGGCTCCGAAATCTTTGTAATTGAACTTTCCATGTACCATTGTTTGTTACCTTTGCTGTGACTTTATAATAAAACTATAAACTTACAAAAGTCTTCTTAATCCAAACACATTGGCTAATTGTGTTATAACATGCATGTATGACTGAATACAGTTCATAATTACAGTTCAGAATAAATAAAAGTAAAAGATGATTTTTATTCATCATTTTAAGTGTTTATTTCTTGAAAAACATGATTTCCGCAAAAAATCTTTCCAATAAGTGATAAATTGCTGTATAATTTGCAATTTCCATGGGTTTTGACTCCATACCCAAAATGGAGTGTAAAATCCCAGGTCATTGTTAAGTTGGTTTATATTCTAGTTATACATTGGAGAACATGAGTTCAACATACAGAAAGTCGAGTTATACCAGTTCTGGAGTACCTGGCAGTTCATACTTATCGCCGTGGGTGGATCCATATTTTTACTCCTTGTAATTCTTCTTCCTATCATCCTTTGCTGCCTCTGTCGCAATAAGAGGGTAGAGACAATATCCAATGAAAATGGTCTTTTGGCAAAAGGTGAGTTCTATATGCGGAAAACATAAGAAGCCTTCATATGTCCTATTAATTTAGTAATGCCAGATTTCATACTTAGGTACATTGTTTATATTATTTGTATGTCTTGTGAACCACTGTTGAAAACAAAGTAGAAATAAAACGTTCAAGATTGATTTTGTCATTTAGCATGCAATTTTACATGTATTTTTGTACTGCATTTAGGATAAGCCAAACAAGTAATAATGACATGATGTTCTTTTACGAAAATTTTTCAGACCAATCAGGGGTCAGTGTCACTCCTTTGGATAACTTTGATGATATTGGTTTAGTGGATTCTCAAAATCGTCCCAGAGCTCGACCTAACAGTTACGAGGGAGTTCAACTTGAAAAGGTAGATGCTGATTTAGCAACATAATTATTTAGCC
>PRKT01000201.1:189074-226712 GCA_003671525.1 Saccostrea glomerata
GGGGGGGGGGGGGGGGGGGGGGGGTAATCAAAAGTATACAACCCTTGCTGTTTAACTTAATAAATTTGATCTGTTATCATGGTTGTGGAAGAGTCACTTACAAAAATGTGTGTGCCCAACAACTCAAATGCAGAGTTTCAAAAGGACTATGGATTATGAATTTCACACAAACACACAAACTTTAATATTCATATTATTAACTAAAGTCCAGTTTGTACATGTTTAATTGTTCCTTATGAGAAGTACATGAAAAATTTAAAACATATCTTGCAATATATACATCTACCATATGCAAACAAATCCTCTCTATCCGGGAAACAAACAAATCTGACTGTAAAATGGTGAGAAGTTTTCACTTTGTCTGTGTGTCTGTTATAGGACTGTCTGTGGTCATATCAGCAGCAGACCTTGAATTCTGGATGAAGACTAGATGGATAATTTGTTATTGCCCAATCTTCTCATAATAAGGAACATCCTGAAACACAAATAAAGACAAATCATAAATAAACTTCTGGTCAAAACTTATCAAATTCTGTGTGAAGAATTACAAAGATGTACAAGAACAAATTATCAAATTCTCGATTCATTTAACAAACCAGTCTTTAAATAAGAAACAGACCTTGTCCTTTGAATAGTGATCTAAATGTCCTACAAAGAGCCTAAAGTTGAATATTTCAATTTGTTCTCTCTGTGATAACTCTTTGAATGTTAGGTGGGTTTATTTCTTGATAACTCTATCAGAATGTAAATAACCTACAAAGATCCTTTGAGTAAGAAACACTTACATGGCAGCCCCACTTATAAAGGCTATAGTAGAACTGCATACAATGTATGGCAAGTTTTCCCAGGAGAAGAAGGTGGTCTTCATAACTCGGGTGTTCCTAACACTGGTGACGGGCCGCTTAAATCTCTCCTTCCATTCTCTTCAATAAATAAAGGAAACAATGGATATTCTGTAACAATGCAGTAAAACGTGTTTAATAAGAACATAACTGGTTCAATACATGTAGCATCTGACTTGATATTAGTACCTGTGCCAGTTCTGGGTTAAGAGCTGGTACACAGGATGAGGTTTGCCTTATAAGTCTTGGAGCTTAATAAGTTCTAGCCATTATTACACCATTATTACAGGTTTTTGTGAACTGCCAAGTCTAAGCTCAGTTGTGCTTACAAAGGAAAAATGCCCTAGATCAACTGTACTTACAACACGGGAGAATAAATGTAGCTCACTGTACTTATATAGGATGATGAGCCAAGCTCAACTGTACTTACAAAGAAGGATTGACCTAACAGTAATTACAAAGAAGGATTGACCTAATTCTACTTACATAGGAGGATTGACCTATCTGTACTTACAAAGGGGGATTGACCTAACTGTACTCACATTGGCGGATTGACCTATCTATACTTACATAGGAGGATTGACCTATCTATACTTACATAGGAGGATTGACCTATCTATACTTACATAGGAGGACTGACCTAACTGTACTTACATAGGAGGATTGACCTATCTATACTTACATAGGAGGATTGACCTAACTGTACTTACATAGGAGGATTGGCTTATCTGTACAGTAAAACTCGGTCATAACGAAGTCACTGGGACCTGTGAAATTACTTCGCTATATCCGTAATTCATTATAACCATATAGGAAAGTCATTTAATTTTATTAGCTGGGGACTCAAGATGACTTCGCTATAACCGTATATTCGCAATATCCGTGTTCCTACTAAACGAGTTTTACTGTACTTACATAGGAGGATTGACCTTACTGTACTTACATAGGAGGATTGACCTATCTATACTTACATAGGAGGAGTGACCTATCTGTACTTACATAGGAGGACTGACCTATCTATACTTACATAGGAGGATTGACCTATCTGTACTTACATTGGAGGATTGACCTAACTGTACTTACATAGGAGGATTGACCTAACTGTACTTACATAGGAGGAGTGACCTATCTGTACTTACATAGGAGGAGTGACCTAACTGTAATTACATAGAAGTGACCTAACTGTACTTACATAGGAGGATTGACCTAACTGTACTTACATAGGAGGATTGACCTAACTGTACTTACATAGGAGGAGTGACCTAACTGTAATTACATAGGAGAAGTGACCTAACTGTACTTACATAGGAGGATTGACCTATCTGTACTTACATAGGAGGATTGACCTTACTGTACTTACATAGGAGGATTGACCTAACTGTACTTACATAGGAGGATTAACCTAAGTGTACTTACATAGGAGGATTAACCAATCTATACTTACATAGGAGGATTGACCTAACTGTACTTACATAGGAGGATTGACCTATCTATACTTACATAGGAGGATTGACCTAACTGTACTTACATAGGAGGAGTGACCTATCTGTACTTACATAGGAGGATTGACCTAACTGTACTAAGTCTTACATAGGAAGATTGACCTAGTACTTACATAGGAGGATTGACCTAACTGTACTTACATAGGAGGATTGACCTAACTGTTCTTACATAGGAGGATTGACCTATCTGTACTTACATAGGAGGAGTGGCCTATCTGTAATTACATAGGAGGATTGACCTAACTGTACTTACATAGGAGGATTGACCTATCTGTACTTACATAGGAGGATTGACCTAACTGTACTTATATAGGAGGATTGACCTAACTGTACTTACATAGGAGGATTGACTTATCTGTATTTACATTGGAGGATTGACCTATCTGTACTTACATAGGAGGATTGACCTATCTGTATTTACATTGGAGGATTGACCTATCTGAACTTACATAGGAGGATTGACCTATCTGTACTTAGATAGGAGGATTGACCTATCTTTACTTACATAGGAGGATTGACCTATCTGTACTTACATTGTAGGATTGACCTATCTGTACTTATACAGGGGGATTGACCTACCTGTAATTACATAGGAGGAGTGGCCTTATAATCTATACTTACATAGGAGGATTGGCCTAACTGTACTTACATAAGAGGATTGACCTAACTGTACTCACATTGGAGGATTGACCTATCTATACTTACATAGGAGGATTGGCCTCGGGCCGACTTGACCAGTCCCAGATCCATTCTGTCCCTGGGTCCCTGGGCTCCTGCAGTTCATTGTTTGGACTGTGTGGACTCTTCGGGCTACAGGGAAGAAAAAGACAATTAATAAGAATCATTACACCAAAATAACTTGTCTTTAATGCAATTTAAATTCTATTTTGATTATGCATCAAGATAACATGACATTGGATAAAAATTTTAACTTTATCATGTTTACCTTCACTTCAAGTCATAGTCGAGAAAAAAATGCAACAGTAACTTGAGAATGAATGTGTGCTTAATATTTTTAACCATCAATATTAACAAATATGCATTTCAAATGACTAAAAATAATGATTGGCCACAGTTGTGTACTCCCTAGAGTTTTAATTGTGAGAGGGTGAGAATACCGTATAAGTGGAAATTTTAGTGAGATGCAAATTTAACGATTTGTGCTTATAAAAGAGTATTTCAATTTTAGCAAGAAGTAATTTTAGTGATATTAAAAAGTTAATAAAAAAGCCATTACAACTAAAACGCAATTAATTTTCAGCAATATTCAATTTTAGCGATCTCTACACCCTTGCTAATAATGCCAAAATTAAATCCTCACTAAAAAATTCTGCTTATAATATGCTGTAATTGGCCACAGACCTAGTCATAAATTCTCTGAGTTTTTATATGATGGGAGAGTGACAATAAGTGACCACTGTCATATTCTTGTTGGTGTTCTGATTTTTGCCTCCCAGGCCACGGATTCCTTGCTGTTAGCTCAGGAGGGACGTACTTCAAGATTCCTTCTGACTTGGGGGGAGGGGGGTATTTAACTTACCTCCCTCTGGCTGAGCTTTCCTTGCTGTTGGCTCGGGAAGGACTTCTAGATTCCTTCTGAGCTTCAATCAACAGCTTCTCCACCTCTGAGTTCCCATTGTGGATTGAGGTCATGGCTTCTGTGGACTGACCACTGGATTCCAGGTCCACCCAGGAATCTACAATAATGGTGAACACTTAATGGGGGCTCAACATAATCGACTGCTTAAAAATATACCAATAATACATATATGCCTATCCAGAGTTAACATCATGTGAAGACCTTGACAGGTTTCCTGAAGCTTCTTCAAATTTATACATGCATAACATCTACTGACAAGAATTAATTATTGCATGTACATGTTCTTGTTTACTTTGTGAAATATTTCAAATTGTGCAATGTACTGACAATACAAATGAGTAGAATAACAGTTATAACACTTTGATATTTATTTTTTGTTTCGGTGACTATTTTGCTTTCTCATTGACCTTATTAGAAACTTGAAATACAATAACTGATATATTGATGCAATTTTGTAAGCCATGGGTTTTGTGTCCATTCTATGGAGATGGACATATCAAAAACCCTGGCTTGCGACAATTGTTAAACTGTTTGTGTGCATGAATGTGTATACATTTATTTCTGTCAATATGTTTAAAACTAATAAAACTTAAATTGCTCTTTAAATTTCTACATATTAATTTTGGAACTTTAATATCAATTACAAGGGGGATTTTACATGCCAAATCACAATACTTTGAATGATCATATTACAATCATGAATGAAAGGCATTTATCCAGTTAATAACAGGTTTTACAGATTTTTTTTTTTAAATTTAGACTTATTATTCATGCCCTTAAACATGTTAAAGCTAATCTTTGAACTTCAATTGCTATTTATTAACCCTGATTATCACCTAAGACATAATATTTCTTTATGCTCCTCTAAGCTGTAGAGACCAGGTGAAGCCTAAAAATTAAAGGTCAGGTATGTGGGTCACGGAGATAGCCACTGGTGAACGCCTATGTAATGTATTCGTCATGACCTGGATTACCCTTTCATAAGTGTCCTATATATACCTGTATACTGTTGATATACCTTTACATACATGCACCATACTTATATCTTAACAGGTCAGTTTATGGTATATAAGTCAAGTTGTTCCCCTTAATAATGTAAACCTGTCATTGTTAATTAGTTTCAAGTATGATAAGGTCATGGCCATTTCCAATTATATAAGTAAAACTTAATATAATTTATACAAAAGGTGGGATAATTTATATAAAAAAATATTTATTTAAAAAACAAATATTAAACAAACAAAAATGGTAATAATTGATAACAAATTGTTAGAAAGACAGACAAAGCCCTTACGACTGATCAAGAAAGTGTACTATTTTTGCACCAACTTACATTGTATCATGTATTGAATGATTTTTGTACATATGCACAGACTTGCACATAGCTTTTTAGTTCACCGACATAATGCACTTCTGCATTTGAAGCAATTGTTTACTAGAGAATTCAATGACATACACATGTATTGTTCAATATGATATTTCTGGAAAGTATGCAGTACACATGCAAATTATATGTGACAAGAACTATCGCATAGCTGATGAGCTCACTGCTCTCAAGGCAAATTTAAGACACAGCAGTGAAAGCATGTATATATATTAATCTCTTTTATTGTTTAGTGTAACAATGAATATTGTGTAACTTCAAAAGATGAAGGGGCTACATCCTGTTACATAAATAATACCTTTGCAAATAACTTACTTCCTAAAGCTGAATATGTTAGATTGCTTACTTTAACAATAAAGGCCCTTGAAGGACATGTATTAATTGTCTGATATGCTGGAATTGAATTACACTTTAATTTACTTAAAACTATGAATGCATATATGTGTAATGTACACTATGCTTTATGTATTTCAGAAATATTACAACGCACATGTAACTCTGATAGCTGGACACAAATGTATAATTGTATATTGTACAACATTTAGGTGAACTATTTGTGTGCAACGCACTTCATGATTTTGATTTTGAAAGGGTGACAAGTTACTCATTTTAATTAGCTATCACTGCTGAATGAAATATTTCTAATGATTTCAAGTTGTATTGGTATATACATACAGAAAAATATAAACAGAAAATATAACATGTATATGGCCAGTTTAGAGGGTATCTAAATGTATTAAGTGTATAAATTATGCATGGTTTTCAAATGAAGAAACTAGGACTTTGTGCAGATGTGCAGATGACTTTTTAAATAAAATTGATAATTTTACAAGTAAAATTTTACCAAGAAAATGCTTATTATACCCCCCCCCCACTTGAAAAGCAGGAGGGTATATAGTAATCGGGATGTCCGTCCATTAGTCTGTACGTCCGTCTGTCTGTTACTCTTTGGGGTACCTATCTCATATCCATAACTCCTCTCATACCACTGAATGAAATCTGATTAGTCTTTCATAGAATCTTTAATACATATTGCCATTGTGCACCTCTTATTTTACTTTTTGATCCAATACATATTTTGGGTTTCCCATGGCAAAACATTACAGACACTGCCATTATATTCATATTGGGGGGGGGGGGGGGTATTTAGTGAGCTCATTGCTCACAGTACCTCTAGTTTGATAGTGATTTTTGCTTTATGAATATTTCAATTGATATCAATTATAAATATACAAATCCTAAACTTGCAACTATAATTAATATAAATAGATAAATGAATGTACAATTGTCATCAATGTTTCCAGAGCATGCAAAAGAAAGCTATATTAATACAATCAGTATATATTCACTTTGCTACATACATAACACAGACAATACAAAAATTTCAAGGATGCTTTGTTATGTTCATTGTTGTAGTTTCATGTAACTTAATTCACCTCAACCTGGCCTTGAGACAGACAAGATCTACAGTAATAATCACATTCATGATTCATCTCATCTAGCAGAGGAGCATAGCAGGGTAGGTCACAGTTATTATAACTCTGTGCCTTCAGTGAAAACTCTGACTTGAAAGCAGTTGAATGCTAGCCTGTAACAATTACATGTATGACCTAGGTGTGATTTGCTTTGAACCCTGAGGTTCAAAATATTATTACTAGATGTTGTGCTCTTAAGCTTAAAATCTCCCAATAATGCAGAAACAAAGGGTTCAAAATATTAATGAAGGTCTTAATAAATTCTTAATTATTTATAGTTTACTCTTTCACATTTATAATGATAAGAATTATAAGGCTGAGATTGGGGGAAGTACATTCTAGTTAAATAAAAAATTCCTGTTTCCATGGTTTCAAAATTACTTTCCATCAATTTATATGTCTGAATAGTTAGACATGTACATAGCCCTGCATGTGCTTCACCATCTGAACCCATTAACCCCCAACCCAACCTCAATGAACAAATTCAAAGTAGAGGTACTGTTACCCCTACAAGTAAGAGCCTCGGTTAAAGCAAGTACCTGGAGTAGAGGTGCTCAGTGAGTAATGAGGTCACTAAATGATACCCCCCCCTCTCATGCAGCCTAAAAATGGTTATAATGGCAAAGTCCATGTTTTGCTCTGGAAGACCCGAATGAAGGACTCGATCAGATCAAAAAGTAAAATTGTAACAAGGAGTACGTCATCATTGAAAGTACATCTTATTCACTTACATAAAAGGAGTAGCGGATAAAAGATGGGTACCCTTCTATATATTATAGAATGGCCATATCCATGTTTTGATCTGGGAAACAAGAATTATAATGTCTTCGATCAAAAAGTAAAATATAGCAGTGGCGTAGCTAGCAAAATATCTTCTGTATTCAAAAAGGCAAGGGGTCTGGGGGCCGCCTTGAGGCCCCCAGCGGGTCCAGGGCAGGGCCCTAGCTCATGGATTTTCAAGGTTTTATACATCAGAAAATTACCTAAAAAGTTTAATTTTTACAATCATAGTTTTACCAAATATTAACAAAAAATTGCCGAGTTTTGACGATACACTTACAATCCCAAAATTCTATTTTTTAAAAGCATTTCGTGTAATCCTGAAATAAGGCAAAACATTTTCAACAGTAGAAATCTTGCAATATGTGTTGTGTTCCGAAATCACAACTGAACCTTGAATTTGTGAGGATGATATACCAGTAATTGATATTTTCAGAATTTTTTCCCGATGCAGTGTGAAAATAACAATCAAAATGAACAGTACCACATGAAAAAACATCTCTGCTTTAATTTGGTCAATTCCAAATGATAATTTTCATACTGAAACATTGTATATACTATTTAATCACATTATGTATCATAATAAGTGCCACGGTTCAGTTATTTTTCAAAATTTTTTTCCTTATTGTAGCAACTTTATAATTACATTACCGCAAAACTGTTTTGAATTTTTCTAACGAAAGAGAATTTATTATGAAAGGCAGGAAAACCTTGGAGAAATTTATTGGCAGAAAATTCAATGTTCTATATATAGTAGTTGCTATAAAATTCATTTTACAAGTTAAGACTTTTAAAAATCATATTTACTATGAATTATATATATTTGAATTCTATAAACCGCTTTATCCACACACCAAAAAATATTCTCCATTTGTTACATGTTAAAAATTTAATTGTTTTGAAATAATAGTACAAATTTGCAGTTACTTATTAGGGAATACGAAAATAAAACGGATTAAATTAATTGACTTATTTGCTTTTACTTTCAAATTACACAACTTTACAATTCGCCCTTGAAATTCTAAAATGATTTTTTTAAAAAGATATGTACTCTGTTTCAAAGACAGAAGCATAATATATTACCGGTATTTTATCATATTTAGTACGTAGAGGTAAACAGATCTAAGTTACTATTTTAATTTAGTCTTGTATTGTACTTCTGATTTGTTTTTCTTTCTTTTTTATCATTATTTCTTGTTAATTTTTTGTGTGTGAAAAATCTGTGTATTCATTTGCGTTTTTGCGTAAAGGGCGCTACGCCACTGTATAGATGACTAGGAGGTGCACAATGGCACTTAATTTATAATGTAACAAAGATTCTATGAAAGTCTCATCATTTAATTTCATTCAGTGGTATAGGTGGAGTTGTGGATAAGTGATGGGTACCTAAAATCGTAACAGACAGACGGACGTACAGACTGATGAACAGACATATACACCCTCCCACTCTTCAAGCCGGGAAGGGGGGGGGGGTTTAAAATATCTTTTAGCAATCATGAGTGGCAATGTAGAGCTATCACTTTAAAATTTTCTTCACTTTTGCTCCACATTCTATCATGTTTGAAAATCTGTTATTCAAACACTGACTATAAACCAAGAATAAACTGTTGTATATATATATATTGTACAAACAGTCGCAACGAGTACATGTATTCCGATACAATGTTATATCGTAAATATAAATAGTGATTTAGTGTTCCTCTGAATTTGTGTGCCAATTCCAAGTCATAAAATACTGGAACATTGTCTACATTCCAGAAAGCTATAACATTGGCCTAGCTAACCCACTTTGACAAATGGCTGCGCAGACTAAAAACAATGAAACGTAGACGAAACATCGATAGAAAACGCGGGCACCTGTTATATGATCTTAGCCTGAAACTCTCGACATTTGTGTCTACCTACCCTGAAATTCTTCTTGCTTCGAAATACTGGCCATTTGTAAGAATTTTCCAGATGTTTAATTGATGGCGCAGTTCAGACTATTTTGCAAGGCAGTCACGACACTTTGTTGATATTTTGGTTCTATTTACTTCCATACGTCATCTCTGTACTCACGTGACTTGAGAGCGACCTCTTTAGGGAAAGAAAGATAACTCGTTAAAGCAGACTCTTTCTATCATTGTTCTTAATAACCGATTTTTTTTTTCGATTTTAACATTAAAACAACCATGAAAGAAAGACTGTTGATGAGAATGAGATGAGAATTTGGGAGAGATGTAAAAATGTTAATTCCCCCGTCTATACTGCCCATTGATTTAATCATGACGACCATCTATTATAATTTATAAATACACTTTTCCTCTGTTTCTCATTACGAAAACAATAATATTTTTCAAATAAATTGTATATATATTTGAAAAATCATGCAAATATTAAATATATATAACGCAAGAAAATATAAAATTGTCTTTATACAATTTCAGAAACAAAATATGTAAAAATTTTAAAGCATCGACCTTGGAATAAACAACAAAGAAAATAATTTCTTCTGAATGGGGGGGGGGGGGGTACAAAACATGACATGTTCCCGTTATTTAAAAAAAAATAATATTCTTAGTAGATTTATGGTTATATGCTTAAAAAAAAAATAATTTATTTTAAACTCCGGGGACAAACCCTTTAGCGCTTAATTGCATAGGAAATTTTTTAAAATAAATTTTAATATATTTTTTTAAAAAATTCTATAATTTTGATTACACCCCTTCAAAGATTTAATTATATTAAAAATTGTACATTATGAAAAGAAAGATAAAGCGTACATTCTTACCTGTATACGCTTTTAATCTGATACTTCCAAATTTTTATCAGGTGAAAGATGAGTCATTGACTTCGATAACTTCAATGTACGTGCGTGTTTTCAGGCGAACGCGCATTCATTTGTGATTGTCATAGGAAAAAAAGAATTGTACAGTAAACGAAGAAAACGACAAGGATCACGTCGACTATGGCAATTTTTGAACAATTCTAGGTTGAGATACATAAATCTGTAATGGCTATGTATATGCCGAATACTACATAAGTTAATGTAATATCGTTTTTAAGTGATGAGGGTTGGTGGAGGCAGGGAAGAAAAAAAAGGAATAGAAAAAATGAGGTACATGTATCAACTTACTTTAAGAATCAAGTTTTAAAATACCTTTCCAAATTAATACCTATATGATAATTATATGCTACAAAATAGTGGAAGAGAATCTTTCGATCATTATTTTTCAATAGTTACGTTTGCTTTATTTCTTCTGAAAACCCATATTGCTCTAATTAGATCTATTAACCTAACAATAAAGGAATCGGAACCGGTCTTAAAAGTCACGCGTATGTCATCTGTTTAAAAAGATCTCAGAAGAAATAGACTCTTCCATCAAATGAAATAAAATATAACCTAATACATGGACCAATAAAACAATGTTTAACAAACTTTCGTCGACTTTATGCAAATGATTTATACGGAATTACGGATATATTCATAAACAATGCTTTCCTTTTATTTGTTCATATAGAAACATGTATATTAAACGGTTACAAACATTGGAGAAAAATATCATATAACCTGCTTACACGGTAATGATTTTTTTCCTGCAATGTCGCAGCTGTTTATTGTTTAAATAGTTCATTCACTTTTTCATTCATATCTTACCATTTGAAACATGTTTCCTTTTAAAAATAAAGAATGAGATCAGTCAATCAAGGAATGAACATTAAAAAGACGACTTCACGTCATAAAAATCACTGACCACACGGAATGTAAATTGAAATTAAAATGATGTCAACAAGGAACAAATTAATTATTCTATTATTGCTTACATTTTTGAACAAAGCTGACACGCAGGGTAAGATTTTAAAGAAACTTACATCCATGCAGTATCTTAATTACGTTTTTTGTTTATTTGTGTGGATTCAATAATTGTTTTAAACATTTTGTGTTGCCATGAAATATATGGAGATAACGAACAGTATTCTAGCTCTAAAGTCCAATGAACAATATAAAAAAGGAGGAGAGCAAACACGGACCTCTGAAACATCAGAGGTGGGATCAGGTGCCATGGAGGAGTGAGCATCCCATGGCATTTTCACACGTTGATTTTACTTATATATGCAATCAAGCGCACTAATTTTTTGTTAGAAACATCAAAGTAATTATTTTAGCAAGTTAAAAGAAACTCGGTATCACTATCGAAACATAATTCTCATGTAAGAATACATGTTATAAAAATAATTCAAATTATCAATTTTAACTTGTTCTAAAAAGACTGAAGTTGAAAATATATTTTGTTTAGCAAATATCTGCAAATAATTTGTATATTCAGGTCAATGTATGATTTTTCCTTTGAAATCAAAATTCTTAAAATCGGTTAACTTTTATTTACACATAATCATCATTAAGAATCATTAAAATCAACACAATCGAACGCTGTATAATTGATTAAACCTGAAACAATTTTTTAGTGAAGTTATCTCAACATAACTATATTAAAACTGAACTCCGTCTAAGATAGGCACCCGTATATACTAAATGGCCATCACTCCTAGCGAATGACCGGGGGTTAATAAACTTTTCTAAAAAAACACGAATAACGGGTTGTTATTTAAATACTGCAGAATATTTAAAATAAACAAATAAAATAATGAATTTAGAAAAAAGACTGACTTAAGAAATATTTGACAATGTGGCTTTCCAGTTACTTCGTGTACAGGAACCACAGTCGGTGTTAACCCTGCATCCTATAGTTCCAGCACCTCCACACATAGCGCAGGTGAGTAGACACAATAAAATAGGTAGACACAACAACAGTGAGTAGACACAATAAAATTAAGTAGACACAACATCAGTGAGTAGACACAACAACAGTAAGTAGACACAACAAAAGTAAGTAGACACAGCAACAGTAAGTAGACACAAAACAGTAAATAGACACAACAACAGCACGTAGACACAACAACAGTAAGTAGACACAACAACTATAAGTAGACACAACAACAGTAACTAGACACAACAACAGTAAGTAGACACAACAACAGAGAGTAGACACAACAACAGTAAGAAGACACAACAACAGTAAGAAGACACAACAACAGTAAGAAGACACAACAGCAGTAACTAGACACAAGAACAGTAAGTAGACACAACAGTAAATAGACACAACAACAGTAAGTAGACACAACAACAGTAAGTAGACACAACAGTAAGTAGACACAACAATAGTAAGTAGACACAACAACAATAAGTACACACAACAACAGTAACTAGCCACAACAACAGTAAGAAGACACAAACTCTACACCAGTGAACTTGTACATGTAGCGTCAACACTAGTAAGTAGATGAGCACATGATCTACATAATTCATACATGTAACCTACAGTAATTTTATGGCAAATGTTTAGTTTGCTAATTAAATGCTTTATAATTATTATGATTGATCCTGTTTGATATTTTCTGTAGGCTCCGCCTTCCTTATCGAGGACCCACTCTATCAGATCACGTGTTGTGGAACAATCACATCCTGGGAAATTTCTACATCCGGGTCAGGGGGTATCACATTCCAGGTCTGGAGAAAGCTTTCCTCCAATGTCTACCAACTTGTGGGACAAAATGTCTTTACTGCAGGTCCATCAATGTCCTTGTGACTCAATTTTTAAATGAATGAAACTTTTACTTTAAAATGTGTAGTTCCATGGTAATTATTTCAGTCTCTTTTCTTTCTTGTTTTAATCAAACAGGATCTGGTACATTTTCTCCGACAGACAAAATCATGGTACAACATGGAGATTACATTGGATGGTGGGTTTATCAACAAGAGTGTTTCAGGAAACGCATGTGTCACCTGCTTTTTGCTTCTTTAAAGATATGACTAAATCTAAGGGGAATCAACCATTTATATGCTACCAGCATATACACATGTACAATAAAATTTAGCACGGTAGTTCATAAATGCACAAAAAACTGATTGTATCCAATAACAACCAATCCATTTTCTTGTCCAACAGGCAGAGTAATGGTCCCTCGGTGAAATATGCAACAGGAACTGCCATCTTGAATAGAGTGGAGGCCACCATGTCGACATTACAAACTGGTTCTCTTCATGACTGGAGCACTGTGTCACCAGAGGGCGTGACTAGGAACTACGCAATTAGGGCAACAGTTTCTGCCAGTAAAATTTACATCAGTTAATTTTATCAAAATTAACTAACTAGGAAAGTAAACCGTAAAAAACTGGGGGTATTAGCATCTTTACCTTTCCCATCCCCCAGGGCTCTAACTTTTATACTCATCTTTCGGTTCGATCCTTCTTAATTCTTTTTGTTTAACCTTCACATTTCCATCAGTCGTTTCACTCTTCCTTTCACCCTCCTATTTTGTTTTTTACACTTGTTTTCCCCCATCCGAAATGTTTACACCGTTAAACTGTTGTAGAAATCAATACTATGTGATGGAAACACTTTATCATCTGAATAAAGTTAAAGTAAAAGTATTGCTTGTTTATTATAATTTGAACAATTAATATTTTTCAGTTTATATGACATACATATTTTGTATGCAGGTTCGACTCCAACGTTTGGTCCTATACCAAGTTTAGTCACTTTTCCCGAAGAAACACCCCAGGATACAGTTGTACAGTCTTTAATTGTTACGGACGCGGATAGTACTGACGTCATCACACTTTTCACGAAATCTGAAACGTCACGATATTTTACGGTGGACACTTCAACATGTATGCTATAAAAGAAACTAAAATCAAAATATGAGAAAAAGCCTACCAGTATTTGAACTTTTTAAAAACATGTTATTCTCAAGAATTAAAATTATTATGAATCAATCAAAGCAAATCACATCTCCTTATTAAGCCAAACATCTGAGTCATTCGTCGTGTATTTTCATTTAGTTCGTATCAAGACAGCACAAGACAGGATTCCCATGGGGTCAACATACAAGGTCGGGATCAAGGCCATTGACAGTTGTCACAAAGAGGCTACTGCCACGGTTACATTCTCTGTCACTAATACGGTACGTTTTCTTCGTTATAGATAAACATTAGGAAAAACGATAAATTGACCACTGGTCATGTTTTATTATAAGGTACGGTTGGTATCGTAGAATCTAGATTGCAAATTAACAATTTTTTCATTCAACATAACGGCAAAGTATTTTCTTGTACAAAGACATTGTCTTTTGAAGGATATAACAATGTCGTTTTCACCTACTTTATCCTCCGTATCGGAAAATTCCGTAAGCGAGGAGTGGCTGGCGGACATTTTGGTGGCGGATCCAATGCGTGATTACTTTTGTTCACTCCAGACCGCCAACGTACCATTTACTGTGCGGCAGAATAATACAGGAGTGTTGGGTGCGTAGTTTATTCCGCAAGGGGCTGAACATTTATTTCTGGTTTCTACACGAGCTATACATTTTTAGACAAATAAAGACCATCCCTATCGTGACAAAACGTTAGAATTTATTCTTTCATATTAATTATTTGGTCATTTATCAATTTTGCAAAAAATCTGTTACTTTGACTGTATGTCTAAAATAATCCTTTGATAATTCTTTTGATTGGATGGATTGTAAGAGTTCACAGTTTAAAAATAAAGTTAAATGTCATTCTCATGATAAACAGTGTATACATTTTGAACAATATATGACATGTTTATACCTGAATCTCTCGAAATTAAGACGAATCTCGAATGAGTCTTCTGAATTTTCGTATAATAATCATATTGAAGGTTACAGTTTATACTTGAGGAAATGGCCTGAGCTGGATGCGACAGTGACGTCTAGTTACTCTCTGACTGCGCAGTGTACAGATGGCACCAATTCAAAAACAGCGACACACACTGTCACAGTGACACCTAACACCAGACCTGTCATTTCTAACCTCGGTAAAATGTCTTATGTTGGACTGAAATATATATCTACTGCTTTCTAAGCATGCAACAAACTTGTCCTTTCCATCTCAAATATTAAAAAAACTTCAGCCAGAAAATGTTAAATTAAAAGTTTATACGAATATTTAAAGAAACAATGTCTGGTTTTTAGAGTATGCCAGGGCTTCAATGATAGTTGGAAACGTAGATTTAATTTGTCAAACATTATTTACAAATAGGTATAAATTTTGTTTCATATGTTTTAGGAGGAGGCGTTACTGTAACTATAGATGCTAGGGCAGTTTTGATCGGTCACCTTGTTTACAACGTCACAGCCACAGATAATGAAGGGGATCCAATGACTTATTCTCTAAGCTGCAGTCCTTCTGGATGTCCGTTTAAAATTCTTGATTGTAAATAATAATTTATAAATGCTTTCCTTTTTTAAAATATCAAAATTATTTTTGAAATATAGTACAAAATTCAGTTGGTTTTCTGTAATTTCCGTAAGTATTAGATTTAGTGTTTTTGGTAAAAATAAAAACCTTGATATTGCAAAAATCCGAGGAGAGGTACTTCACCTTTTTCATTCAATATTAAAAATGGGAATACCCTAAGTCGAGGTCTTCCAATCCTCAATCACGAAAACAGGGGACAAGGAAAACCACGTACAGTATCTTTGACTTTCTGTCTCCCTGATATTGAGAAATATAAAGAGAAATACAAACTAAGGTTTTAAAATGATATTTATTATTTCAGCCGGCGCCATATTGGTGACGTCACGTCTTATCACAAACAGTCAATCGCCCTACACTCTAACAGTGAGAGTAAGGGATGCGTATACGCAAACTGCTGACTCAGATACTCTTAGCGTCACCATCACAAGTATGTATGTTAAATTATTTATTATTATATTACATGTATTATTAATCAATCATTAAATAATTATTACATGTAAATCATTTATATGTTTACTGATAAAGAGTCGACTTGATACAATTGTGCTTCACCTAAATACCGGTACATTAATCAGTGTTTTTGTTCTTTTCTTCTGCCCGAATGTATTGATATGTTATATTATTCAAAAAACCCTTAGTTATAATATTTAAATAAGTTTGTATCATTCTTGAAATATGGTATTCAAGAAGCGCGATGATTTCAAACAAAGGTAGTAAAATCTTATATGTTTTACGGTGTAACAGTTGGGGCGAGCGCAGTTGAACCATCAAAAACACTTGAAAAATTGATCAGCCACTTCCAACATCAAGCCGCGCGAGACATCTCGACTTCCTGTGACGTCACAGGACGTCACGGAGCTCGTCCATTCTCTAACCAGAGTTGTCTTCCGCTACGCTCTCATGTGGGAGCGTAGCGGGAACGACAACTCTGGATAGAGAATGGGAGCTCGTCGGAGCTTACGGAGACAGCCAAGCGTCTGTTTGAAACTATAGACCTAGTGCAATTTGGGTCGAAAAAAATTGCATATAGTTATTTTTTTATTCTTTAAAAGATTTCTACATACTGAAAGCCGTTTATGCTTTACGTAAGTGTTTATTTATTTATTTACTTGCGCAAAGGACATTGGGTAGTAAAGGAATTATGGGAATGTTTCACAGAAAAATATGCCTGACGTATGTACAGATTTCATTCCGAATTTCCTCTGTTCTTACACGTTAGTCTATTGAGCTCGTTATAAATATAAAATGTCTTAATTTGTCAACAAACACTGATTATCAAATTTGGATTTTGCTTAATTTATAAAAATTATAAAATGACGGCAGTTTTAAATGTGAAAAAATGATTTAACACACTTTGATATGAAATTATTAATTGGAAATGGAATTAATTGAAATTGGCCAGGGGTTCCATGGTATAGTGTTGATTCATCAGGACCCCTGGCATTGCGAGGATCGTACAGTGTTAGCTGTACTTTAAAAGAATGAAAACTTTAATCTATAGACAGGAACAGCAATCCATCTATTTCAACCCTAGGACTGACGACGGTAAATGAAAATTCTCCCTTGGGACACTCGGTATTACAAGTTACGGTCTCGGACGCCGAATCAAGCTCACTGTTAGTATATGGTGTATATAATCCAGCCTATGGAATGAAATACTTTAATCTTGACCCAGCATGTAAGTGAGTTTTATAAAAAAAAATCCATTCTTTTCGAAGCTTTGCATCTAAGACATTTTATACTTACGACTGAGAAACTGCAACAGGTTGTTGACAGAAAAGTTGATAATACATGGGTATTTACAGTCTTTGAACCTGATTTGACAGCTAACAAGTGCTACATGATTGATATAATGAGTTCATACAAAACTCCATAGTGTCGAATGTTGTCTAATGTTTTCAATGTAAATTGATGGGCTATTATTTTCATACATATTGTCCACGGATTAAATATTCATTCGATCAAGGTCAAGCTTAAAGGTTCACAGTCAATGTGACTGAGCAACATGGTATGCCAAGATCTCCATTCATTCGACACACAGTTGATGTTTTCAGGCATTCTTTGCTTTTTCTGCATTTGGTAATGTTTAATGGGACTTTTGAGCATATTTTCACAATTCTAATTTCCTACAAATGGTATTTTAAATCGAATACTTCTTGTGTCTCCATTTCATTTAGAACCTCGTGTAATTTATTAAAGTGTATAAAATACGAGTTAATTTTACGAGAAGAAAACGAGGGAGTTGTCATTATTTCAAAAGATCACATTATAATCAACTTTGATTAGATTAAAGAAATACTAAATTATAAAATTATACTTTAAAAAAAAATTAAATGTACACAAGTGTATGTAAAATACAAGAAGGCTCTATTTGTACAAAACCTATGACCATATACATACATTGACAAATTGTTTTGTATTTATATTATGTATTGATATTATAGTTTTTAGTTAGTATAAAAAAATGACTGTCTAGCCATCAAGTGAACCAAACTGTTTACTAGTATTTATACAGTTAAGAAGAGTATGCTTTGTTTTATAGCCGGGATCCTAACAACATCTTCTGTGTATAACATAGACTACGACATTTTACCAACAACAGACATAACTTTAGTGGTATACAGTACAGACGGCATCGCTGTCGCCTCTCAGACTGGGACGATAAGGATAGCGGACGTCAATGAAGACTGTTATTTCGCGGAAGACTACTACAGAATTATTAGAGAGGAAGGCAATGTAAGATTTATGCTGTCCTTAATTATGTGTTTTTTATATAATCCAAAGACTATGACTTCACAGTTCATCCAAGGTCCCAATATTTGGATAATAATTCAGAAGTTTGGACTCTAAGAGGTTATCAAAAGATTCGATTCTTAAAGTGTATGCAGTAGAAATATTTGATTTTATCATGTTTTTTTTCGTCGTGGAAAATATTTAAAATGCAGAAAAAAGGATGTTGACCTTTGTTTCAGAGTGGATCAACATTTCCTCTTCCAAATTACAACATAAGAGACCCTGACGTTGGCGAAACCTTCACATTTCAAAAGACATGTGGTAGTCTTTACGACAACAAGGTGTCAATCAACACAAATACCGGACAGTTCTCATTCCTACGAGATTATGATCTGGACATCCCAGGGACCGTCACCAACTTTAACTGTACTCTTACCGTGCAGGATTCTGGAGGAAATTCGGATACTGCGATTGTTGAGGTGTTTATTGAATACAAAAACGAATTCTCTCCAGTCTTTTCAGCAGCCTCGGTTTCGTTGACTTTGCAATCTCATGAGCTGATTGGTGCAATAGTAACAAACTTAACTGCGCATGACAATGATCTCTCTACAAATCCTCAAGGGCAATTTTATTATATTTTAGACCAATCATCAAACTCGAAGGAGTATTTCGGGATTATGAGTAATGGTAGTATTTATATTAAGGAGGACTTGACTCCCTTGTATTTAGGAAAAATATTACAATTGACTTTAACAGCAAAGGACTATGGGACACCCAGTCGGCAAAGTTTTGTATCAATAACAATTCAGATCCCTTTGTCAACAACAACTCCTTATGCGTCATCTACAGATAAAGCATTGCTGTTTGAAAATGATACAAGGAACTCTGGAATATTAGCTCTTGGTGGTTTCCTATTTCTTGGAATGCTTTGCACTACCGCTTTAATAATTTACAAGTATACAATAAGAGGAAAACGACTTTGGTAAGTTTAGTTTAGAAAATGTAATTTCATCTTTGTCCAAAATTCTTTGCCCATTTCATGTACAATCATTGGTTATTTTTATCTAAATAGCAAAACAAAAAAAATATAATTTAACCTTTGTCCAAAATTCTTTGACACAAATTTGTATGCAACTTGCACATTTTATACACACTCATTGGTTATTTTCATTTTTACAGCAAAACAAAACATAAATTTAATGATTCGAAATCTCGGCTGCTAGAGGTTCAGAACGTCAGCTCGGAATCTACAAACCACAAAGTAGAGGAGGACGACTCCATAAACAAAAGAAAAGGTTTTACTCACATCATTCTGTCTTTGTAAAAGAGGTGCAAAAATAATTGTTCTTTTTTTCTTTGTTTGTATGTTATTTAACGTCCCTCTCGAGAATTTTTCCCTCATATGGATACGCCACCACTTGCCGGTGGAGAGCTGCAAATTTTGTCCTTTACTCGGAACTGCAGGGCCATTGAACATTGAGGGATTTTTTTCGTGCCAACACCTACTGCGACACGAGACCTCGGTTTATACGGTCTCATCCAAAGACCAGTCTCCACTTCCCTCAGTGGAATTCGAACCCTCGACATAAGGATCAACTCCTTACATCGTGACTCTAGAGCACTGACCACTAGGCCATGCGGGCGACTCTTGTTTTATTAATCACTTCAATAAATCTTAGAACTACAAGGAAAAACCCATTTTACATGGGGATAGAGGACACATTCTTTCAAAATTCCATTCTCACGAATATCAGAAAGCAAATAACCGGTAGTCATATTGATATACATGTAAAACCAATCTTATTATAAGTTCCTTCCAATCATAAAATGACTCTGGTGAGCGTTATGGCCCTTGAGCTTCTTGTTGTTAATTCCTAGACGCAAAAAGTTGACAAGATTTTTTTTCGAAAAAGACAAATTTGTAGGAATGGTTAACATGTATTTTGGTTTTAGAAGTTTTTTTTTTCAAATTAAAACAGAATCAGAATTTCCGACAGACGTTAAGAAGCCCATGCCAGTTTTAACTACAACCAATATATACAGTGATGATGAATTTAAGCAAAATTATCCTGTTTATGATGGAGTGGATAAAAATGAAGAAAAGGTAATTGAAATGCTAGGTTTCTTTTCTAAAAGTTCTTAATTGTTTCATGAAAAAAAATCAATTGCAAATTGATACAATTTTATGATCATAAAATGCAGTGCACTGATTTGAGGGTGTGGAAAGTCAACATTTATTCATATAACTTTTTTTTTCAGTGGTAAAAATGGATGAAAGATATGGACAAGATGTTTAAAAATAAACTACCTCCAGCAAAGGAAAAACAGCGGGCGTGTTTTTATATTTTTGTAAAAGCAAAATTTATATAAAGAGCACTTTTTAAAAGGAAAAAAAAATCTTTAGGTGACCTTTGAATTAACATATTTTTTTGATTTATCATTTTTATTCGATATGTCTGTTTAAACTCGAAAAAAAAAGAGTTTGACTCGCTTTTTTTTTAATTGTTTAGATAAAATACGACAAATTTCAGAACTTCAACATTTCTTCTATCAACTAATACACCACTATTTTTTTTTTTTATATTTTTTTTGCATATCAAGGTCATATCACCCATATGATTAGATATGCAAAAGCATGATCTTGGCTCGAACATTTCTTGAACAATGAAAGATTTTGACAAATAAGTTGAAAATACAAGAACATCAGTAGTCTACATCAAATTATATAATTTGCATATTTGATAGCCTATTCTTGGAATGAGCCTGAATTCCTCAATGTTCGGACAATATTCAGCATCAGAATTATCATGATCTCTTCTTTGTAAATTGTACGTTGCTTTTGTAAATTTTATGTCCGATTTGAAGCTCAGCCAGCGTCCAAAATCATACTTGTTTTAGGATGATCAGGTCTGCGTTAGACTGCCACACACGATAAATTTGCAAGGAGATTATTCTCAAAGTTTTTGCATTCTTTCTATTTCTATATGACCTTACAACTTTATTTTTTTTTTATGTTTATATATAGATATCTGTTAAAGGAAGCCGTCCGAGAATACAATTTGACAGATAGTACGCAGAAATATTTTAGGACCCCCCCCCCTCTCCCATTTTTATTACTTGAAAATGGGACCAAAAGACGAGAAAAATGCAAAACCATAATAAACTTCAGTTTTCCTGTCAGGCGCCATGAAGGGGTATACATTCCCTGTCAACCAACACAACCGGCGTGTTTGAATTTTTTTCTTTTATAGGATCAGGAAGAGACGGAAATAATGGTCTAATAATAAGAATTAAAAAAGGTAAGTCAGGTTGGATCAGGTGCTATGGAGTAGTGAGCATCCCTGCCGACCGGTCACACCCGCCGTCAGCATTTAACTTAAAATGATAGATTGTATCGACTATAGAACTTACGAAATGATGTCTTTAAACGCGACTGCTGATATTATTGTTTCATCAACTTGTTTGCCAATAACGTACCTTTGATTAGAAATTGTTCTTGCGTATTGATCATGTCGAATTAACTGATATGCAGGTCATAGGGTGTATTGTTGCATAAGTGAGGGAATTTGATGATTTAAAATTTGCCATCACGTTTATCACAAACCTTTGTCGTTAGGTTACCTTTAACGTTTTTTATCTAGTTGAATAGCCTAATATAAGATATATGCGTCAGTCTCTGTGTTATCATTAATCTCAAGCTCACTGGAATATTTTGTGTTGACATATGAATGGAATTGACTATGTTTATCCATAATGCATCGTCGATATATATATAAATGTCGAGTTGAAAACTTCAGCAAGTGTTTTCTTTTTCTCGTGTATAAGATTTTTAATAATTTCTGCTTAATATGAATACAAAGTAAGTCGGCTAATAAGGTGGCGTAATTTGTACCCATAGGAATTCCAACAGATTTTTTTGAAGAACTAGGCCCCGTTGGTGGCCCCAAAGACGAGTCTCCAAAACCACATAGATATTGTCAATCAGAAATTCAGAAACTTTTTTATATCAACCCTAGAGTACTTGTGTATACAACCAGAATAACAAAGATTTTCACTCATTCAGTGACGTTTTGCAGAGATTGCAGAGTTGAATAAATTTGCCGATGATGAGTAACGGCCGGGTGATTTATATCGACTCTCTCTCAAAAACAGTGATTTGGGGCAATGAGTCCATGTGTGTTAAGGTAGTCAGATCCTCAGGTTTATAAAATTAGCAGTTAAGTAATCAAAAATATTCATAAATGTATCTCTGAATCCACATAGTTATGTAATTTTATCCACAGTATTTCTATAATTTAAAAGTTATAGTTAATCATATTATATAGGGAGACTTGTCAAATCTCCAATATTTTTGCAGAAAAAGCGAATTGGAATACCAGCTATGCATTTTCTAATTGCTAATTGGTCAACAAATATATTATAGGCTAGGTATCCAGGCATTCAGAGAAATTGTCATGATATTTATACTTATTTGGTATTTTTTGTCTTCTATATTCGCCAATTTATGTATTCTATAATACATAGTGTAAAAGGCTTTTGCTATCATTGCAAGACACCATAAGTTACATCTCATTTCATATCATGCTAATAAGCATTGGTATTTAAGGATGGATTCAAGAAAATCTTATGTTTCTAAAACTGAATTAATTTTTTCTCCTTTTATAGGGTACAAATATCAACTTTCATAAGACCTTTTCTAAGACTTCCAAATACATTGAATCTTATAAATATGAATAAAATGAAAATTGTTGCATGAAAAAAATTCATTTTCAAGATTCAATTTGATGCATTTCAAATTAAATGTTAATTTTTTGAGTTATCCTTCCTGGCTGAGGTTCGGATATCCTAAAACAAACAAAAGCACACTTTGTTAGAATTTCAACGGAGGAGAAGATTAATTTCAACATAACAGAGTATTTACTCAACACTTTTAATGTGATTCCTTTGTTATAGTTCTGAGGAGAAGAGGGTATACGTTCAGTATACACCTATCTAAGGATTAATAAACTGTTTCCTTTTTCATAAAACAATTTTGTAGCGTTTATTGTAAAAAAGGCACAAGAAATATTAAGCACATATCCCAATAGAATACTAGCATACAAATATTTATGCCTTAAAATGTTATCAAGACTAAACAAGTCTTAATATTGGGAATAAGAAAATAAACTCTTTTGTTGATGTAAACAGCCTATACCCCGAGTTGTCTACAAAAGAAAAAGAGACCATCAAAACTGCACATTAAACATGTATTGTAGATTTTATTTAATTGGAAGAGATATAAATCTTCGAATTCAAGATTAAACTTATTTTCTAGACTAAAATTCTAAATTTTTCTTTTAAATTAAGCAAACTTTTTGACTCTCTTTTCAAATAAAATATTTTAGATATCTGCAATCTAATGAAAATTAGATCTTTGATCCGCTCAAACTAGATAGCACTCTAATTTTAATGCAATTGCTTTACCTGTCGTTTCCGATTGTACAGCTATTACGCAATCGATTTCGTCACTTCCATCGTCACAATCAAGTTTAGCATCACATTGAAACTTTCGTGGGATGCAGAACTTAGCACTTTTACATATAAACACATCAGTCATACAAATGATCGGATCAAAATCTTTTGGAATACCTGTTAATCAATCAATGTTTGTAAGATAAGTTAAATATCGTATATACCCTAAATCAGCATATTCATACGATATGAAACCTATTTTAATGATTCTAGACATTATTAATTAACATTTTTACCTGGGCACGTTCTATTGTTGCAGATCTGTTGTTCAGAGTCACGCCCTCCACATTCCCTTCCTCCATTGGTCGGCTTAGGATTGTCACATTTCCGGTGTCTCTTCTGAACACCACCCCCGCACATCACTGGACAGTTGCTCCATCTTGTCCACATGCCCCAGTACCCATCAGCTGAAATAATGTTAAAGTGATGAAAAGGGGATCAATTTTTTACCATGTCTGTGTTTGTTTCTCCCTAAACTTCTTAGAGAATATTTTCATGTTAATCAATTGATTAACCAAGAAAATCTTTACCATCATACTTTATACAGAAATGGGAAAGATTTAAGCCTTTTTAGTAAAAAAAAAACACCATTCCCTGAACCGGAAGCATCTGAACAGAAACTGGATTTTAAAAAGGGGGTATATTTCCTGACAAGGAAAATTAATCAATAGCATCAAATTACAGCTTTTCAAGCGTTTATTGATTTAACAATTTTTATACCCTCGCAACGGAATTGGAGGGGATATACATGTAGTAAAGCGCTAGGGTGCGTTAGTATGTGTGTAAGTTTTTAGAGTACGAAAGGGAAGTGTCGTCATTGGTTTTTCTAGAATGCTGTCTTCATTTATAAATCTATAATAGATGTATGCTCTTTGCAAGACATGCTCCGTTTCGCAGTGCTCTTGTTATCATCATATCTTTATGTTAAAAAAATAACACCGACAAAGCACAGCGAAAATTTTAAAAACCCTTAATATTCCGATAATACACAATTACTTACCTGGACATTTGACCTCTGCTGAGCATTCCATGAGATCATGAAATAGATGTTGTGTGGTAATGCCGTTCATGATCCACTTTGCTGTCCTGGTAGAAATACCGGAGCCACAGGAGGCGGCACACCCGGACCAGGGGCCCCAGTCCCCCCAGTGTCCCTCCACAGGTCTCCTCCCGTCAGACTGATAAACTAAACAGAAAATAATCAAGTTATAAGTCCCCAGTATCCCTCCACAGGCCTGCTACCGCCAGACTGATAAACTAAACAGAAAATAATCAAGTTATAAGTACCTCACATTCCCCCATAGTGTCCCTCCAAACGACCTCGCCTGGAGGCCATAAACTTAGATGAGCTTACTTTTTATCTCAGTCTCACTTCTCTGCTATTAATCCCTTTGATAAAATTGAGATTGAAATCAAAAGTGAGTTCACCTAAGTCCGCCAAACTCAAAGGTAAATAGAGAATAATCAAGCTATATGTATGTATCGTCGCAATCGGCACTTCAAAATCAATTTCAGTAATTCTAATACAGGCAATGTTTTGAGTAATTCTGAATTATCATTAAAATGATCGTTTACTTGAAAGGAAATTGAAAATGCATTTTATTCTTATCATGCCTTCCCTGAGCAAGATACTCTATTACTTCTTGAACGCACTGAGTATTTCTGGAGCATTTAATGTCCATAATATTTAATTTTTAAAAAACCCAACCAATACTAAAGACCTTGATGTACTTTTTTTAATCAATAAAGTAAAAAAGATTAAAACTGTCTTGAGTGAAATTATCAATCATAAAAATGAACATTTAAGTCTTAGCCGAGCTCTCTTTTAATCTCTGTTCATAGGCACACAGTAATTAATGGAAGTAAAATTGGGATTTTAAAAAAATGAGCTCATCAAGTTCGATAACCCCAGTGAGTATTTTTTAAAAATATATATTAATTTATACATGTCAAGTACTATGAAAAGTTACTGAGTTGATTGATACCATTTTTTATATACTCTAAGCCGAGAAAATATGCACATTTGTGACTATATAAATTTTATGAACTCTTACTAAATAACATTCATCACGTGCACTTTGGGTAACTACCATAATTGAAATCTATAAATCGTCTCCCGCTAGAATAAAATGAAATAAACGATCTTCTTTTCATGATTTGTTTATATTTCACTTTAACTTACTTGAAGTAGATACAATGTAAATGGCAATCAGCCATCTCCAAAAGATTTGTCCATCCATTGCACATATTTCTATAAAATACAGAATGAAGTGTAAATTCAATGTACTAAATAAAATGGTTCTTATGGTCTTCTACAGCTACAAAAAGTTGCGGCTCCTTATATCTACTTCATCTCTAATTTCATTCTGTAGAATGTTCTTTCATTAGCTTTTGTTACAAATTTAAATGCCAAATCAGATTTTTTAAATCTGATCTTTTAATTGGCAAGATCAGGTCGATCGATTGAATCAAATTTAAAATAAACAAAACATGTTTATTATAAAATGGGAAAATAAACTTTTCCCAAAAAAATTTACAACGTAAAGCTTATAAGTTTATTCTGATTTCATTGTATTATGAAAAAAAAGAAATACCCTGTTTTTCGAAAGGTGCTTTTTTGTGCAATGAATAGACAACACCCCCGGTTCCCTAATTTTGAATTATATCAGCTATCGATTGAATAGCTTTGAATTATATGATTCCTTAACGTTTAAATACATGTGTGTACGGTACGTATTTAATTACTAAATTTATGTTTAGTTCAAGGCATGGTATCAATTTCAGACTCAAAACAGATGCCTGTAAGAACAATTAAAATTTAATGCTAAATTATAGCCCCGGAACTTCATTGTTTATGTTATAGGTTATTTGCTCCCATTCAAAAAGAGGGATGGAGTTGAAAAAAAAAATCAACTTAAGAAATGCTTCAAAATTGTTTCTTCCCAAAAATATTCAAATATTGTTTAGAGCAATATGAGCTACAATTCTGAAATTTTGATTTTGCTATCAAAATATGCTGTTTAATATTTATGATTTAGAAATAAATAAAGCCTGTTTTTCCTTCCTTGGTATATATATATATATATTTTTTACAGATTATATTATACTTTTTGCACTAAGCTAAACTGTTCTTCAATTTGTTTTCATCTGTAAACCTTTACTGAGTATGATTTGTCCAAACATGTTATCTTATTGAAGTATTAATCAATATCTTCAAAATTAATTCCATTTCCAAGACTCACGAGAAAAAAATCAGAGAATTATCCACTTTTCTAAGCTTGTGAAGTCTCTTCCAAAGAAAAAAAAAGTTCATATCATCTGTCCTTGTATTAAATAACACCTCTCCAGTTTTTTTTTTTAAATATGTACTTTATAATTGTTTAACGTAAAGTTCGGAGCATCAAAATATTCCAACTGTGCCTGCAGTATTTTTTTGTGTGTACATTGTGGTTTCCCCACCTTTTTAAAAAGCAATTTTTGATATCATTTGGCATTTATCGAAAGGTCCAATTTTTTTTTCAACTTTCTTGCATAGAAAATACAAATAATAAATTATTCAAAACACAAAACAAAACAATAAATGCCAAATGATATGCTCATAGGTGGAAAATATCCAAATATGTACTTTAATGGAAAGAAATGACATATTTGAGTATTTTTCCCCTATGAGCGAAAATAGTTGACCTGTTGCCATGGTCACAAGATCAAATGTTTATTTTCAATAATATTTTTTATTAAATGGGCTTATAATTTAATTATTTCACCAAGTTTCAACAAAATCAGCCAGAGTCAATATCCAGCCCATTTTGATGCTCACTTAGAATAACTTTTGAATTGCCAAAACCAGAAAAAAAGCGTTGTAATTTAAAAAAAAATTAGAACCCAGTTTAGAAAGCACAAGATTATTATAATTTTGAACATGTTTTATAAACTACAAAGATAATTATACAGAACAGATATCTGAGGAATGTATCTTCTGATCTTAATCGACACTGTTTGCTATAACATTTTGATATTTTTTCGCTTTGCTACAAGTAAAGAAGCCTATTATGACATCCTCTTTGTCTGATAATGTTTGCTTGTTTCAATTGTTACAGTGTGTTAATGGATACTATTAAAAGCACTATTTTTTTCATCGAAACTGTAACAGCTGATATCCTGAAGGTCTGATCAAGGACTCACAGTAAAAATGTGCAGATTTAAAATTGTTCTCCTCGAGCCATCATACAAATAATACATAAACTATAATTAATTTGAAGGTCTACCTGATTTGCAACATCGCAAAAGTATATCAATAATTTAATACTCATATGGAGACGCCACCACTTGCCAGTTGAGAGCTACACATTTTTGTCCGCACTCAATGCAATTAAGCAGTAAGAGATCTTTTTCGTGCCAGCACCTACTACGACACGGGGAATCTGTTCATATACGGTCTCATCTGAAGAACCGGTCTCCACGTCCCAGAGTGGGATTTGATACCGCTATGTAAGAATCGACTCCTTACTTCGAGACTCTAGAGCAGACGCTCTAACTTATTCGCCACATAAGCGAATTTAATTAATAGTATAAAAAGACGCGTAATTTAAAATATAAATGTCTGCACTGATTCTATGATAACACTTATTCCAATATATGTGAAGATTTTGTGTAACTTTTTATGAAATACACACGTATATGAATATACCAAGCAGTATGAAAACTCTAAAGTTCATTAAATAGTATAAATTTTGGAACAGAGCAAACGGCAGCGGCTGGATTAGGTGACATGGAAGAATGAGCATCCACTGCTAACGTATGTTCCTTGTTGTGATCTAAAAATAAGAAAAATCCGTGGACAAAATAGCGTGAAAAAAAGATGACCTAACAATTTATATGAAAAGCGTCTGTGACTCAGCATTTGATTTATGATAGATTGTATTTGTTGACAACTGTCATTGCATCGTCCATGAAACTTACAAAATGAAAACTTTATGATATTCTAGTTTCATCAATGTGTTTGTCAATAACTTACTTCGTTTTAGAAATTGTGCAATACGTAGAGCATGCTTTTGCGTATCGAATCAACTGTAAGATATTCATGTGTGTGTGCAATTGATAAAGATGTATTACTGATCAAGATGTAAACGATGTATTACTGATAAAGATGTATTGCTATATAAGTAAGGGAAGTTGAAGACTGAAAAGTTTGTCATCTTGTTTATCAGAAAGCTTCTTAGATTACCATTAACGTCTTTCTCTACTAAATTATCCAAATATGTTAAACATATGTCAGACTCTGTAGTATCTTTTATTTCAAGATACTAGTATATCGCATCGACATAGGAGAGAATAAGCATTGATACATGTAATTGACAATATGTCGTAGATATATGTACATGAACAAGTCTAGATAATGTTTTCTTCACCCCGCCCCTTTATTTTACAGATTTTATGTTAATTTTACTCCCCCTTTTAAATTGAAATTAACATCGCATTTGGACTTTATTTTGGATGACACAACATGCGGATTAGACACGTTTCAATTTTTTTTATTGCATGCTTATTTTTTGTTGTATATATAGACAAATTCAGTTAAATGCACATCTGGAGAATGTGCTAAAACAATTTAAAATCTTTCCTTTCTATAAACTGAAATGTGCCAGTGCTTTCCAGAGACGGGAAAAAGAAAACATTTTATATAAAATTTAAACCAATACTTCATGGTCTTTTATAGACTACATGTACTTATGGCTAACTTGTACTTTGTCCAAATTACATTATTCATCTATGACGTCATAAAATAGATATCAAATGTTCCGCTAATTTTGAAGTCATAATCACTGATACCATGATATTATTGTATTATACTTATTTGCTAAGCTTCTGAAGAAAAAGCAAAAGAAAAAAACTCGAACTTCTATCTTCTATAGTATACAGATCTATATATATACCTATGAAAATTTATATTTATAGAAATAAGGGACTGAATTATCTCTAACGCCAATTTTGGTCATTTCATGATAGATAATACATAAATTCTTCAAAAACAATATTTTCATTAATAATAGCAGAGACTGTGAAATATTACCATGAATCATTCGTAACAGATGTAGTTTATCCTGTTATCCTGTTACTAAAGGTTTGAGGCAGAAGTTTAACATCAAGGTCGTCAAATAGCGCCGAATGTATAAATAGAAAATACGGCAACTCGATGATTACGATGAAGTATATTAAGCATATGAGTTCAGCTATGGCATCCAAGAACGAGTCAGTTGTAATGCTCTTTTTGATCATTCTTTTGGTCATCAACCCCGGTCTTCTCCTAGTAAAAGGTAAGTTCTTCTGATTGCATTTAAAAAGTAGATCAGTTAGATTAAATATTAAAAAATGACCGTTTTATTTTTTATGCAAGGTCAGGTCAAGGTCATTATCTCTTCATTTGACATTAAGAACTAAAAGATATACGGTTCCCAGTCATGCAATGCCTACTTCTATTTCAAAAGATTAAAACACTCTCTTTTGTATAAAAAGATATTAACATGTAGTGTCAATCAAATGATATTATCAAGTTGACAAAAATAATTTCACTAGTTCTGACATTGTTATGGGCTTATTCATTTTTAAAAAATAATTTTTAGGATATGCAGTGTTTAAGTTAATTTTACTTAATGTAGTACACATGTGCTTGCTTCGTATATTTAAAATTTTTCTTTTAACATATGAAAAGTGGTCGTATAAATATACAAAATATAACAAAATCAAATCGTGTTGATCGTTTGCTAAGAGAGAAAAGACACTTTTTTTTTAATAGATTTTCTCCCAAATCTGTACTTAGATTGGAAGCTTTCAACAGCCAAAATAATTGCAGTTTAAAACATTCTTCATTATTCCAAATTTTACATACATTTGAAAATGTCTTCAAGTTCTGAGTGTGTATTTTAAAAAAACGAAATTCATTCTTCTATAGTAATTTTGAGATGCAGAAAAAATGATATCTCTAAATGCTTTCGTTCCACCAAAATTACAATACTTATCCTATTATTTATGAAAACCTTCTTTAAAACGTGTTCTCTTTATACTTAGTATTTTCTAAGGGTCAAATTAAACATTTTGTGTCAGTGATTAGAGCATTCCTTATATATATCTAGCAAAAGCTCACCTCTTATGAGTAAAATAAAGTATTGTTGGTCATTTAAAAGAGGTGCAAAGATTTAGGAGACCAAATGTTCTTGAATACTGGTGGTCACTTTCATTAATTTATATGTTGATATTTTTGTTAGAAATAATTTTCTTGGTTTGAAAAGTTCTTTAACATTAAAAGGCAAAAAAAATATCTTAGATATTTTTTATCACTTCAGGGGGTGATTCTCAATGTTGGAGTATGAATGGGAGATGTCAATATACATATGAACCTTGTTTTCAATATAAACCTGGATACTGTGCTGGACCAAGCAATAGACAATGTTGTGTTCGTGGTAAGCAAATGCTAAAATATTTCTAGAACACTGTGAAAATTCGTAAAAAGACTTCTTTCTAAATTAAACTCATAATTCTAACAAGATTTTTTGAATCTTATCAGTTTTTCAGTAGTGATAACTGTTTTTATTATATTACCTTAAAATAACCTGAATTGATCATTACAAAACATAATAAAAAATCTCGCTTTCAAACCGGGTAATCTCAAATCGCACTGTAAAACGGTTTGAGGATTTTAAACAGTGCTTCAATTTTTGAATTGGAGATTTTCTTTACGTTGTCATTCATAGAAGTACTAAAAAAAGAATAAAATGACGAACATTTCACTTTAATAATCATTTTTTTTATTACATTTTTTTACATTGTTTACAGGATCGGATGTTCAATGTTGGAGAGTACGTGGCACTTGCCAAAATAATTCGAACTACTGCAGTGGAAGATATTTAAGAGGTTTATGTGGCGGAGGTCTCTCACGACAATGTTGTGTATAGCTCCCTTTATCTTGAAAATTAAACCAGAATGATTGTATCTATTTTGATTTTTTTTATGCTTTTAAGATAAAGAAGGACTGGTAAAAATATATATGTACATGTGAATTGTCATCATAATTTGAGCGCCTTTATCTCAGTTTTTAGCTCACCTGAGCCAAAGGCTCAAGTGAGCTTTTCTGATCCAAATTTGTCCGTTGTCTGTCGTCGTTGTCGTCGTCGTTGTAAACTTTTCACATTTTCATCTTCTTCTCAAGAACCACTAGGCCAATTTCAACCAAACTTGCTACATAGTATCCTTGGGTAAAGGGAATTCAAGTTTGTTCAAATGAAGGGCCACGCCCTTTTCCAAGGGGAGATAATTATGAATTAGAGAAAAATTAATGGCATTTTAAAGAAATCTTTTTCTCAAGAACCACTGGGCAAGGAAAGATGAAACTCATGTGGAATCATCCTCAGGTAGTGTAAATTCAAGTTTGTTCAAATCATGACCCCCGGGGCTAGGGTGGGGCCGAAATGGCCGATCAAAGTTTTATATATGAATATATAGGAAAAATCTTTAAAAATCTTCTTCTCAAGAACCACTGGGCCAGGAAAGATGAAACTCATGTGGAATCATCCTCAGGTAGTGAAGATTCAAGTTTGTTCAAATCATGACCCCCGGAGGAAGGGTGGGGCAAAAATGGCCGATCAAAGTTTTACATAGTAATATCTAGGAAAAATCTTTAAAAATCTTCTCCTGAAGAACCATTGAGACAGGAAAGATCAAACTCATGTGAAATTATCCTCAGGTAGTGTAGACTCAAGTTTGTTCGAACCATGACCCCCGGGGGTAGGGTGAGGCTAAAATGTTTTACATAGGAATATATTGGGAAACCTTTCAAAATCCTCTTTTCAAGCTTCGTGATCGGGAGGCCCGGGTTCGATTCTCGTTCGCGGCGCCGCGTCATACCTAAGACGTAAACAAAGGTAGTGACTGTTCCTTCGCCAAGCGCTCGGCACTAGAAGTGAAAGGCACGGGTCTTTCGGATATAACCTTTAAAACGTAGGTCCCGTGTCACGGTAGGCGCTGGCACGATAAAGATCCCTCACTGCTCAATGGCCCTGAGTGCCGAGTATAGGTCTAAATTTGAAGCCCTTCACCGGCATACGGTGACGTCTCCATATGAGTGAAAAATTCTCAAGAGGGACGTAAAACAATATACAATCAATCAATCAATCAATCAAGTACTTCAAATCTATGCCTAGTGATATTTATATGAAATCATCCTCAGGTAGTGTAGATTCAAGTTTGTTCAAACCATGATCCCCTGGGAGGTTAAAATTAAAGCCCCCCCCCCCCCCCCCCCCCCCCAACTCAGTAAACTTTCAGTTCTGGTCTGATATGTGCTTTTTCCTAGCAAATTACTCAGGTGAGCGAAGTGGCCCCTGGGCCTTTTGTTTTATCCACTACTACAAGCACGACTCGTTGATGCTAAAATAAGAATAGAACAAATATATACCCCCATTAAAGTGCACTGACAAACCTATGTAAAGATGCTTTTTTTTAATGTTTAATGGACCGACTACGACTGAAATACGTATTTTATGAATAGACAACCCCCCTGCATTTTCCCTTTTTTTGTCGCCCGCGTGGCACAGTGGTTATAGCGCCTGCTCTGGAGTTGCGGAGTAATGAGTTACTCCTTACGTCCAACTGTGGGACGTGGAGACCGGTATTTTGGATGAGACGGTATAAACTGAGGCGCCGTGTCGCAGTTGCTAGGTGCTGGCACGAGAAAGAGCCCTCATTGTTCAAAGGCCCTCAGTTGCGTGCATAGGACAAAATTTGCAGCTCTCCACCGGCAAGCGGTGGCGTCTATATACATGAAAAATTCTCGAGATGGGACGTCAGGCCAGGAGAAAAATCAAAGTGAAAGTTGGCCCGTATATACCAACAAAATTGATGTAGTATCTTTGGAAATGATGGCAATCTCCATTAAAATATAATCTTATCTAAATAAGTATTGTCCTTCTAAACGTTATTTTATCTTATTGAAGATTAGAATTTTTTTTATATGATATCCATAAAAAAACTTTGATTAACAAAAGTGAAAATTTTGTTATCTCCATATATTTCATACTCTTGTTAGCATTTTAGAAATATCTGCCAATAGTCGAAGAATAAAGAAAATATGGAACACATAACAAGCTCTCCAGTAAAACTTGTCGAATCTGGCCTGCACTGGCTCCAAATAAATTTTGACCAAATTAAACAGACAATTAAAATTAAGAAAACAATTAAACGTGAAACCGAAAAAAACTTGAAAATTTACCAATTCTTTATTTGATGAATATAATTCTACATATATGATATATGTTTATCCAATAATTATGGATCGGAAACGTAGGAATGCATTCATTCTTAACACCACCGTTCGTTTTTCATTATTAATAATAAACCAAATCTGCAAAATCAACATTTTCATTAATAAAAACGGAGACTTAAACGATGAAGCTCTTTTTTACGTAACAGCTGCAATATATCCTGTTTTTCATCATCAAGGTCGCCGAACAGTACCGAATGTATAAATAGAAAATACGGCAATTCTCTAAGTTCGTAAGTTCAGAAATGGCAGTGAAGAACGAGTCAGTTGTAAGGCTCTTTTTAGTCATTCTTTTGTTCAGCAACCCATGTCTTCTCATCGTAAAAGGTAAGATATTCTGCTTCCATTTAAAAATAATTCTTTTATATGACATGTATAATGATAGCTGCAATAATGTAGCCCTCTCCGATTTTTTTTAATCTGATGTTTTCTGGAGAGGGCTACAATTCCATCGCATCTCCGTAATGGTGCAAATTTTTTTTTTTAATAGGAGCGACTGCAGGCAAAATAAATTATTTTTACATTCAACTTACTTCTAATAAGACGAATTTTTTATTCACTGTCAACAGTAGACCCCGTTAAATGCGAAAAACTTGTAAAATAACTCTGCATGTTTCCTGGTAGTTTACTTCAGCAGCCATGACAGTTCACGCGTGACGTAATGAGACTTTCGCTTGAAATTTAGAACAACTGAATAAAGCAATTATCGGTGTTTATAAATGTATGTGCTGAATTTCATCACAAAAACATAGGTTTATAAAACCATTTTAAGTGTTATTTTTATGCAAGCAGCGATATTTATGTTTAAAATAAGGGAATTCCAAAAAGATCCGCTCCTATAGAACCTAAATTCTCATTGGCTGTCCCAAAATACAATCTATCAAGGTCAGTAAACATGGCGGATAAATTCGAGTTGTGATGTTGACATACATGAAAAATAAGCGATATAGGGATCGTTCTGTATATTTTTGCATTGGTTTATGTCTTGGATGACTACTTATTTGGAGTCAAGGTAAGAAATGTTAATAAAATAGCCATTTACTGTTAATTTGAGCCGAAATCCGTGCGGGAGCAAATCACTCCCGCAGCTGCACCATTATGGAGATCCTAAGGAGTTGTAGCCCTCTCCCAAAAAAAAAAAAAAAAAAAAAAAAAGGGAGAGGGCTACATTATTGCAGCTAGTATAATGAAAAATATTATATTTCTTTCATGTACTGTTTGTACTCTCCTTTCATATTCAAATGCTTTTAGAAAATAGTATTTGTTATTTGAAATAATTGTTTGTTTCATTCAAAAACGACAGGCAAATTCAGTTGTATGATGTAGTTAAGTGATGGTGTCAACATATGAGTTAAGTTTTGTCATATACAAAGGTTGTCCGGTAAAATCGTGGACAAATTGTCTAGTGTGAAAAATTATCATCACTGCGTTCTGAAATTTTCACTACTCTTGAGTACATATATTATGAATATACATAGCAAATTTCAAATAGATATATGCATAGATAAACAAATTGTGATATATTATGTATTGTATCGCCCTAAGGCGCACGGAGGATAACGTCAAAGTGTCTTAAACAGCGTCACGTTTCATCTTTGCTAAAATAAAGTTGGATAAGTCCCAATTTCTAGAAATCCCATTGCTTCACGTACTTGAGTCCCCATAAAAAGTTGATGAAATAATCTTGCACACACATGCAATCTCCTGCAGATTTGTTTGTAAGTTACGGATAGTATTCTCACCATCAATCAACTAATAGAGAATCTTATATATCGACGGTCGACATTGACAATGTCCTTTGCTATTACAATAGCAGTTTGTCTGTATGTTTTGTGCTAGCAGGGGACTATATCAAAAAGACTTCGCTAGGAAAATTCCGATTTCATTTGTATACTAAAGATATGGTGATTTTTTTCTTCTGTATTCATTTAATGTCATTTAATGTCACTTAAGGTGTCATTACAACATCTAAATGAAACTGAACTGCTCTCCAGTGCGCCGTAACGTCATCAAACGTCACCATTTTTCGTGTATTGTGTATACCACTTTCCCATTTCGAATGCTCGGGAAACTACCAAAAATTAACCAAATGCCTTGAAATCTTTAAAAGACGACAAAATTGATTGTTGGATCGAATAAGGATAATTTTCATCCCAATCTTTTATAACGAATTAATACTTGTGTATTCTCTAATATATCCTTGGTTTTTTTACCGTGCGCCGTAGGACCGTACCCGATGCACATTCAAGCATAATAAAATCTTTATTTTTATCTATTATTATCAAAAAAATATGATGCACTTAAATATGAAAGATAAAAATTCACTGAAAATTTTTTCAGCTTTGTTCGCCCATTACTTTTCGAGAAAAACGCTCTGTCTACGATTTTACCGTATGTTCCTTTGTACGTTTTCCTTATTGTTTTTAAGTAATCAAACAGTTGAGGATGAACGGAATCTCGCTTTAATTAAATAAGATTTCCATGGGCCACATCGCCCACCTGAGCACAACCACATGGGGCAGAAAAAGCACAAATCAGTTCAGTATTAAAAAGTTTTTTTTGGGGAGGGGGGGGGGAGGGGCATGCATGAATCTTATACTTATGCCTCCATATCAATACAGCATATGACTTTGCTGTTCCTAAAAAGAAAATTTCTAAAGATTTTTTCTTACATATCACTAATAATGTCCCCTTCCCACTCCAAACCTGACCGAATTTTCAATACATGAGGATGCTTACATGTTAATTGACTAGGTTTTTTCTGTTCTTGAGAAGAGGATTTTTTCCTATATATTCTTATGCAAAACTTCGATCTATCATATCTATCATTGTTGCCACATCCTACCCCCAGGGTGATCAGGATTTGAAAACAAGAGGCCCATGGCCACATTGCTCACCTGAGCACTAAGGGTAGGAAAAAGTAGAAAATGGCTTTTTATTGTAAAGTTTAAATCCAAAAGTAGTCCCATGACCAATCATGGATTTGCTATATTTTAGAAAATGATTTTTAAAGAATTTTCCTATATATATCTTTAAAAACTTTGGTCGGCCATTTTGGCCCCGCCCTACCCCCGGGGGTCATGATTTGAACAAACTTGAATCTACACTACCTGAACATGCTTCCATATAAATATGATGAATTATGGCTTTGTCATTCTTGAGAAGAAGATTTTTAAAGA
>PRKT01000201.1:231027-246027 GCA_003671525.1 Saccostrea glomerata
GTAGCATTTGAGCTTCTTTGACCTCATGCTGCAAGTCCAAGTAGTTGTCTTTTGACCCTCGCGCTAAATTTAACAAGATTTAACATGATATTGGGTACGGGAAAATCGTTAGAAAAAAAAATTGATATTTTTGTAAAGACTCATCTTTTTAAAATTAAGACGATTTCTTCCATTTCTTTAAGTTTTGAGATAAATTAAAATACACCTTTTGCTACTTACTTTGACACAATACGAATAGCCGTCGCTGGATACTAAGAGACGTCCGCCACGACTACTTCCCTTCTCCAAGACTTTAAAAGTCACTGGGACATCCTCCAGCACTGTGTCATCCACGGGATTGCCATCTTCTATAGACCTGTTACAAGTATTGTGAGGAAAAAATGAAAAGTACTCTTAACCATCACTTTTTTAAAAAGTATATGTATATAGAATTAAAAAAGAGTCGTACTCTTCAAGAACTTGAGGAGATTCAACAACAGCACGACGACTAATGTTGAAAGAAACCATGAGCTCGTCATTTCTGCTTCCTTCCGCTTCTCTCGCTCGTGCTCTCCAGTACTGGCACACTTCTAAAACTGTCGTCAAATGTATCGTCTCTGATTTGTGCCGCCTGAGAAGATTCTTCCATCTGTATTTTTTTAACATAATGAAAGAAAACTGTGAGAAATATAATTAAAACTTTGATAGAACCTACTAAGATTCATTGTTAATATCACTTCATCAAAACTTTGATTATGAAATGTTAAATGTGCCATATGACATTGTATAAAATTATATACGGGCTCGTCTTCATCCGTGGAAACATCGTACGGGTTGGATTCCTGAAGCTCTTCTTGATCCACTCTCCTATTTTCATTCTTGCAGTCGTTACACTGCCAAGCTAATCCCTCCTCTCCACCCAGAATAGTCCAATACTCTTGCAGGGATACGTCTACAAAATTTGTTAAAATAAAAATGTTGCCCAAAATTGCCTTTTTTTCATTTATTTATACTGAATGTCAACAAGATTTTTTTAAAATCTTACTTGTGCTGCACAAACGATGCTGCCATCTCTCGCAAATTTCACAACAAAGAGCGTGCTGTCTAGGTCGAACCTGTAATTAGCGATTAATAATTTAATTGGCTGCAAGATTTCATAATAGTTTACATTAATCAGGGATTCAACTAAAAAGAATTACACCTTATCTTATACATTTATATAATATATACTTTTTAGTTTTTACCCCGACATCAAATTCGCAGTTAAACCAGAGATGATTTTTGATACAAGTTCAGACTAACTAAAATTAAAGAGATCTATCTATTTGTTTGTTATTTTATATATTAAGATAGGACTTTCATGTAAATTACACAATTTAAGTAAAACAAATCACGTTTCATTGATATCAGAGATTTAAAACAATAAGCGATTTATTTCCGAATCGGATAAAAATATCAGACACAGTTTAAAGTCAATTTAACCTACAGAAACGGGCATATAAAATCGATGATAATTTTTTTGAACGTACATGTAGAACGTCTTAATCTATACTTAAGACGTTCTACATGTACTCCGATATGCCATATATAAATACATGTAGCTTTAATAAAGATTCGTTCAGGAGAAGTCTATTATTTCTTTTACATGTATGCAAGAGAAATAATGTAGAAAAATGTTTGTAACAATCAGGAATTTTTAAATTAATATCAGCACCATTGTTTTATATGCATTTATTGGCCAGTTTATTTTAATTCGATTCTTTTATTAATTCTGTTCTACGGTACAAGAAACTACGTACTTACTCAAAAAACTTGCTCGTACAAAAAAGAAATTTTTCAACTTACTTGTCTGTGACAGTCCAAACATTTTGGATTAGTCATCTTGACGAAAATTTGTGATCGCTAGAAGGTATTGCAGTGAATGTGATTTTTAGTGAAATAAAAAATGGCAAAAGTTTTATTTATATAATCTGCTGAACACATCTGTGTACAATACACAAAGTTGTCATTTTCTGTCACTATCCAAACGATTAATATGATTGTGGTGTCAATCTGTGAAATTGACAATTTACGGATAAACATACGTACCCAGCATGTATATGTATAAACACCGTGTAAGGTACCATAAAACGGTCAGACGGCAATTACGAAATCTAACAATTACATATTTAATCCTGATAAAGGTCATAAACGAATGATGACAGTACACTTAATAAACTTAAAGGCTTCAATTTAATTTAAATCTTAAAACTTAAAAAAAAATAATAATAATAATAAATAAATAAAAATCGCATCGCATTTCAATCTTAGTTAATTTATATTCCATTAGGAAGAAAAAAAGAAAGAAAGAAAAAAATAAATGAATACGTTAATTAAAAAATAATTAATTAATAATCAAAAATATGAATTTAGGAATGAATTTAAGAATACTTTAAACAAATAAAAAAAAATAACTTACAAACAAATAAATGAATAAGTCGATGGATTCATAAATGCATTACTTTAATTTACGGAAGAAAATCAATACCCATGCATGCTTTTCTTTGCGAGAAGTGGTTTGATTTTATTTTATAAAGGATAAATAACTTTTTTTTACCATTCATTGCAATCTGTTTGGAACTCTTTTAAGACTGAGAATATATATCGGCAAATATTTACAACACCATGTTGAAATTGATCCATTAAATGTATTTAGTTAGGAGTAGGACCTAGTTAATAATGGTAAATTTGTAAACAACATAAAAAAGGAATATTTTTGTTGAATGACTGAAATAAATAAATAATTAATTAATAAATATATTATTAAGTTAATAAATAAATTAAATAAATAAATAAATAAAATAAATTAATCATAAAGGACGCATGTTCAATGTTGAGTTTAATAATTATGATACCAATAGAACTTGTTATAATTACATTTATTATATAAGTCATACAATTTTCATGTTGGAGTGAAATGACCTGGGTTGTGGAGAGAAATGACCTGGGTAATGGAGGGAAATGACCCAGGCGAGAAATGACCTAGGCGGAAATGACCTAGGCGGAGCAGGTACTGGGGAGAAATGACCCGGATTCCTTCGGCTCAGGTGAGCTAAAAAACTGAATCTAAACAACCAGAGGATATTTCCATTCGTTTAATAAAACATGACTAATCATGGCTTTACTGTTCTCCAGATAATTTTTAAATAATATTTTCGAATATATTCTTTAGACTTTATGAGACGTTGATCCTACATTGTGTCCTCTAAGACTTTGCTGTTCTCTGGATAATTTTTAAAAATATTTTAGGATATATTCTTTAGACGATGTAAGACTTTGATCCCACTTCGTGGCCTCTCCCTACTCCCATGAGTTATGCTTTTGAACAATCCTAAATCTACACTAACTGAGAGTGCTTCCATCATGGCTTTGTTGTTCTTAAGAATTTTTAGAAAAAATGTTTTCCCTATATAAGGCCATTCCAAGTTTTTTCTATGTTTAGCGTCCGCGTGCGCCTTGGTTTTTGACACCCCATATGAGAAAAAACACACAACAACAGGAGTCCTGAAATTGATAAATATAGTCGAAATTTTTGAATTTTGTAAATTTCTCCAAATATTTATGTACAGTAAGGTTTATTGAGTGTATTGTAAGCATTTAATCCGTTGTTTTTGATTAAGAATAGATATTTCTTCTATTACAGCAGTTAAGTTAGATCAAATCAATTGAAGGACGTCATTTTTATTACTTTTAAGCTTGTGTTTTATTTTTTGGCTTGTGTGTTTTTTGTGAATAGGTAGGTAGGTTTTTGAAAGATGAGTGGACGCTAAACAGAGAAAAAACTTTGAATGGCCTAATTGATTGCACATTATTGCCCAACACTAACCTAAGGATATTATGTGCTAAGTTTGGTAAACAGCTGTAATTTGCCCAGTTGGTCTTGAGAAGAAGATGAAAATATGAAAAGTTTACAACAAGGACACTGACTACAGACAACGGATCAGAAAAGCTCACTTGAGCCTTCGTCATTTTTATGAGCATTTTCAATTATTTAACGAGTTTTCTGAACTCTTACTAAAATATTGCTTCATTATATAGTAAGAAAGTACTTGTGTATATGCAGAATATCGATTTCTGATTTTCCTTAAAGATATGGTTGTCTATTTCAAACATAAGAATATAACCCGGTAATATTTATAAATTTTTACTTTCTATCTTTTTGTCAAAGAAAAAGAAATTCTCAAAAATATATTAAGTATTGTTAATCATCTAAAATGGCTAAGACAAAAGAATGAATGTACTTGAATGCAGTTGATTTTATGAATGTTTAAGTCGACATTAAATATTTTGAGTAGTTTTAATATTCATTGATTAATTTTTTTTACTTAAGGGGATGACTCGCAATGCTTGGCCATAAATGGTAGATGTCTAAGTATGAATGAATCTTGTTTCCGTTATATAAGTAGAAACTGTGATGGGGAAGAAAGAAAATGTTGTCTTCCTGGTAAGCAAAACCTACAATGTTTTTTGAAGACGGATGCAAATACATTAACACATAAAAACCTTTTTCTTTATTATGCCAAAAATATATTTTTTTACCAAGATTTATTTAAGATATCAATTTGTCGCTATGATATAGATATTTTCGTATTAAGATACATTGAATTTATTGTTTAAACCACGATGATAAAAAATATTAAATTTCATTACACTGTAAATCTTCGGAAAAGACTTTTAAAAGATTGATCATATTAAAGTAGACATAAGTTAGTGCAATTGTAAAAGAGTTTAATGCTTTAATCAGTAATTCAATGTTTGAATTGGATATTACATTCTTTTACATATCATTCAAAGAAATAAGTACGACGTTAGTAAAAAAAGAATAAAATTATAAAATTTAACTTTGATACAACATGAGAAACGTAGAAGAACGATTGGTTTTCAACCTCGAAAGTCTTTGATACAATACAAAATTGAAATAGAGCAAACATGCACCGGATATCAGAGGTGGGATCAGGTACCATGGAGGAGTGCGCATCCCCTGACAACCTGTTACACCCGCTGTGTGCTCCTTGTCCTTATCGGGAAATAACGATAAATGATCGTCGATTAATCAGTGTGTATTTAATGGCTTAACAATTAGTAAGAAAAGCATAAGTCAGCATTTAACTTACAGAATGACAACTTTAAACGAAATTCACTGAAATTCTTGTTTCAGCAATTTTTCTGTCAATAATTTACCTCGATTAAGAAATTCTTCATATGTAGAACATGCCCTTGCAATTCGAATCAACTGGAAATATGCATTTCTTTATCAGATTTTTGACATTGTTAACAGGAGCCGATTATAAATGCTGGTGGATAGGTGGTACTTGCCAAAATATTTCGAACTTCTGCAGAGGCAATTATCGGAGCGGACTTTGTGGCGGAGGTGTATCACGCCAATGTTGTGTATAAATCCTCTTATCTTTAAAATAAAACCAGAATGACTAACATCTGTTTTGATTTTTTTTCTTATTTGCGTTACGGAAAAACACGCACTGCTGAACAATATATATAAACAGTCTCATGTCAAAAGTATTCGCAAAAACATAGCGTCGCTCAGATTGAAATTCGGTATCGCATTTGTTTCGTTTTCAGAAAGGAAAGTAGAGTTATCTCTTTGAAAGAGACAAACATTTATCACGTGATTACTGGTAGTTGATGGCTTTTTTTTTGGTCATCTGCATTTATTACTTTCGAACTGTATACAACCATAGGTAGAAAGGGAGAGGAATTATGTTTTGGAAAAGAAATATTCTTTTTTAGAAAAGCAAGATAAGTTTGACCCTACAAGAAATATCGGATATTGCCAGAAGGTCATTATTAACAGAGCATAAATTTTTGAAGCGTCAAGGAAAAAACTGAAGATGTTGAAAACAAAACAAGGTGTGGTTGACCCCAAAAATGTAGTGCACAGGATGAGCGACAATATTTCTTGGACTGCTAAATGAATCCTAAACCAATTGTAACAGAATTACTAGTAACGAATATTAAAAATAGTATCCCTTCAGGTGGTTGAAATTTAAAACGAAAATCGCTTGCGCGAAGTGAATTAAAAAAGCACTTTGTTCGGCACTTAGGACCATTGAGCAGTGAGGGATCTTTTTCGTTCCGGCACCTACTGCGACAAGGTACCTCATTTTATACGGTCTCATCCGAAGGACCGGTCTCCACGTCCCAAAGTGGGATTCGAACCTGCAACGTAAGGATCAAATCTTTACTTCATTACTCTAGAGCAGATGCTCCAACCACTGCGCCACTAGGGCGACTGTAGACCGAAGAAAAACATTGATGACTTAGTTTTGTCTACATCGCCGCAATTTTGTTTTATACGAACACTAAAATTTTACATGAGACTGTTTACTTGTGAACTGCCATCATTCATTGTTTTAGTGCCCCTTTATCAGCATTTATCCACTAATTTAAGTATAAATAGTAAATGATATTTTATGGATAAAATATTTCTTTTCCATAAAACCCTGATTTAGCGATTGCATATATATTATAGATTCTTACTTATACTTGTAATGTCTAAATAATTTTTTTTACAGAGTAGTACAATTAAGTTATATTATGTAAATGTACATGAAAAAAGACATTTGTAATATTTATAGAATATATAATGCAGTATACATAAAACAAAGAAATTGCTTCGCAAAAATAACCATATATATTTCACCCAACAAAAAAAATTGTTTGAGTTTTAAAATTCAAAATCAGATAATGATTGAATTGGATACTTATGATTACATTACTGTTTTTGAAAATATTGCTTGCAATTTTCTTTTTGCTTACAATTATTGCCGAACACCCTCAATCGACAAACTCCGTCAATACCTTACTCCATCACTTTTGGGATGCCAGCAATTTATAAACGAATGCGACTGTGACGTCATTTTTTTGTATTTTAAAAATTAAGCAACTGAAAGAATTCAGTCAAAAAATGCGCCAATACAAATAAGATTTACACTTAATTTGCTTTCGATATCTCAGACAGGTGTGTCAACATGCTCATTTTCAGTTGTTAGTATATTTTAATAATAGTCTATTATAAAGGTTAAACATGATATACCATGTTGAACACGATTAAAAATATTTTGTATACATTTGCCTGAATGCACTACGCTATGAGATAACGTTAGTGCGACATTATTACTATTAACATGTGTAAATAAGTTACGCTTAATACTGTATGTGTGTATATTGCTGATGCCTTTTAATATACAAGTCAGTACTATTTGAAATCTTAAAAACAAGTTACAAAGACTAAAACGTTAAGAAAACGGTACATGTATAAAAAAAAAAATTGGGGGGAAAATTGTCCATACGTTAAATATTGTATACGGCCCTGGTGACTAACTTAGAGTTCATTGGAAGAAATGACATTGGCAGGATTCACATTCCATTTAGTGGTGTACGCCCTTTTTAGTAATATCACTTAAGACATTGTTCAAAAATTATAACTATGTTTAGCAAACACAAAACAAATCAAAATATGATGAATTTTGAAGAAAAAAAACCCAGGATGTTATCCGCTTCTGTTGACGAAGTTTGGGTACTCGGAGATAATTTTGCTATTTATTATACTATGTTTTATCAAAATATCTTCAATACTTATATTTCATTACCAAATTAGGTATTATTAGTTATTATCAGAAATTAAAGATAATTCCAAATACATTTAATATGCATTTTAAATACGTTTTATCCGTATCCATCTGAACTGTGTGTCTGAAGCACTCCTTTTTTCATATATACATTGATATCTCCTTCATCAGTTGTAAATACTCCATTTGAAATTCCGTTTAAATCCGGTCCAACGAGTTCTAACTCCATTGTTGGAACAGTCCTAATATGCTTACAAGGACTGTTGTCTTTTTTCACAAAAATTTTAGTTGATAAATGTTTTACAATTTTTTCTAGGAATAACACTAGACACCCCAGAGCTAGACCTGCGCCGACCACAATAAATGCTGCTTGGACGTCAATTAATCGTATTTCCTTTGCTTTCGCCACCAAAGATCCATGACAGAATTCTTCACGGGGCCAGTGTTTTTGTTTGAAGGTCTGTAATATCCCACCCTCTTGCAAGGAGAGTATTCTGTAGACAAAATAAGTTTGGAATAAAGTATGAGAAGTAAGAAATGAAAGTTTCGAAGAGAATATTTGTTTAATCATATTGAAGACTGCATTTAAAAAAAAAATTCAATTCATTGATCATTCTTACATTCTGTGAAAAAATTAAAAGTACAGTGTATTTGTATATACATGTGTTCTCCTCTATTAAATTAAAACTTTTGCTAAAAAAATCAATCCAAATTCATTTATTCATTCATAAAGTTAAACACTGTACTTAACTACTTACTTGTCTGAAAACAATTTGGTGTACAAAGAATTGTTAGGTAGACCCACTGCGTATGACATATTTGGAATTTCTTCAGACGCCGTCACAAGTTCACATCTGTTTGCCTTCCTTACCTCCATATAAGATTTGTCACCAATGTAAACATATTTTTCCTTATACATTTTATTTATATGAACGTTTGGATCAGAGTTTAAAACATCAGGATCTGTTTCGTTGAAAGTTTTAATCCCCGTCCATACCTTTTGAAGAATTTCAAAAGGTGTTTCCTACAATATATATTTAAAAACAATATTTTTCATAAAAACAAAATTAATACATACCGAAAAGAAGATGTGTAAATCTTTAACTTTTGATTACATTTTCTTTAAAAACAATTTGTGCCATCAAAGCAAGGCACATGAACTAAACTTTCAAAAGGATTGTTTGTCGTACAGCCTATATGTATAAATATAACAATCTAAACATAAACAAAATATACAAAAAAATCTTTAGGTCGAATAAGAAATTATTTTCACACTGAAATATTCCACGTTTTTTTTTTATAAATCAGGAACGAGTAAATGGCGTATGTCTCCAGTGTTCTTAGGATATTTGTTCATTAACGGCTCCTTATTATCCCGTCGACAATATATCTAAATTTTTAGTGTTTGTTTGCTGTAAGTCAAAAAGCAAGGTGCAGTTTCAATAAAAATCGTGCCGTTTTATTTTCTAAAAAATAAAACTGATATAAAACATTATCATATCAAGCTTTTTCAATCATTGAAATTGCATGCAGAAATATCATAAAATTCTTTTTACTCTTATGCCTTTCAAAATGCTAAGTGTGACGTCATTAACAGGTTTATTTAAACAATAAAATGCTTTATTTGTTTGTTGTTACTGGAATGAACGGAAGCAGCTGTTGCAGAAAAATAACAACAAACAAAGAAAGACATTTTATTGATTATATTTATATCTGTTTAAATTATCATTTTAAGTAGGATTAAAAATATTAATTATTGTGTTAATGATGCGACCGTCTTTGTACGTTTCATTGATGGAACGGCCACTGATCAAGAAATCTGTACAGGTGATATGCCTAATGTAGTTTATGCAGGGATGAACGCAACATTTATGGGTTTTCTTAAGGAATAAAGAAGAAAATATTCAGTGGATGTGAATATTTTCCCATATTTTTTCTAAAATTGCAGAAGACACCAATTTCGAATGAAATTTGTTTTTCAAATAATATTGTCCACAGGCATTGCCCACAGAGATTTTAAGATATATGTTATTTCATCGAATTTTGCAGAAGATTTCCAGAAATGAAAGTGTAAAACGTCTGTTGACACTATTGTCTGAAGGAAGGTGACGCTTAAAATTGGTCATTTTAAGGCTTTTCTCGTAAAAAATAGAGAAATACATGAAATTAGTGACGGTATATTTCCAGAATGCCATATTCTTTCCTGATCTATCACAGTCATTAATTCATTAAATTTTAAAGCCAGTTTCAAAACGTTGTGAATATATTATTTTTAGGGCACAATAAAGGTTAAACCGTTCAACTACTTTGTTTCGTTTCATTCCACTTTTGAGCTTGTTAATTATTCCTAATTTTCAAATTTCATTTTAGCATATCATTTCTTTTTAATTTTTTCTTAATATACATACAAATTATCAGAATTTGGCATTTTAACAATCTTTGACTGAGTAAATGTCTTTATTGATAATAAAACAAAGGCGAAATTGGATTAAAATCATAGTGATGAAGGATATATCGTTGGTATCAATAGTTTTCGCTTTCTTAAATATACAGCAAGTCTATTTCGGTGAACAGATCAATTATGATCACATGATGGATAAGAGCTTTGCAGATTGGTTAAACCCATATTTATATAAAGAATAATGGTAAAGCTAGTCATATAAATTGAACGGTGTAACTGCTAAATATAAAATGAGGTACAATACAAACACTGTTATGTAAAAAATGATTACCTGGTATACCAAGTGACACATATTTGAAATTATTTGCAAGAATTACTATTTTGCGCAAGAATGCAAAGATTACCTGGAACCATGTCACAAAATATGTTCCTGATAAAATTCCCCATTTATATTCATCCTGTTCCACCAGTTCTTCTAGGGAATTAAAAGGAGGTTTATCTATTGTATCTGTTAGGAAAGCAATCAGATTTCCACTGTATGTTGCAACCATGATGATTGAGAATAACCAGAAGAATGTTATCATTGTCCGGCCACTCTGCGAATTAGGTAGGCTCTCTCCACCTACATTTGTAATATATATAGATTGTGTTTAATCAATGCGGTTCAATACAAGTTATTTACCCTAATTAATGCGATTTAATGCGAGTTATTTCCCCTATGACTCCCATATTGTAGGTCCACATGCCCAGATACCTCCGGGATTTAACCGGTCACGGAGATAACAATACCCGCTTTTCTAATAAATATACATCTGTTAAAGTATATTTAGATTCCTTATTTTGTTATGATTGTTAAGAGTTTTCATCATACATTTTTGTCATACATGTATAAAACTGGTCACTTTAAGAGGAATATCCATTTCTTTGACTTTCAAAAGGGTTGGCCAGTTAACAAACCTTGGGTTAGTAGAGCTCCAAACATGTACCAAAAAGACGTCTGATAGTTCTGTCTTCCCTCTGGGCCATGAATCTTGTAATATGGTGATAACTTCTCAATGATAAACAATAGGAATGCAGACACAGGAAGAACAAAGAAAATGCAAATAATTACTTCTATTTTAAAAGGTTTTGCCAACGTAAACATCTTATTTTCATCTGGATCTGGTCGTTTGATCAAAATGGTGGTCGTGTCGTAATAAAAGGGATGTGTGAAATCCATGACGTTCTCCCTAGAACCTTGTACTGAAACTGCGGCAACCATTAAATCTACCTCCTAAAAATATTAAGAATATATGTAGAAGCAAAAAGAAATCAAAGAAAATATATGACTACTTAATTAAATTCCATACATAGAAACCTTTTTCATTCTTTAAATATCCAAATTTATAATTAACTGTACGTGATCTTACTCACGATAAAGCAAAGGTGTTTTGTTTATACAATGAGAAAAAACTTGTGTATCTGACAACAGTTTCACTTTTATCTATTATGTATTGCACAACAGACACATCAAATCATAAATCCCTGCCTTCAGAAGGATATGTTGAAATTAAATAATACGACACATAATAATTTAAGCAATGTTAAATATTACAATCATTTAAAAATGTGAAAACAAGAGACCTATTTTTTTTAAATGGCGGAGGGATATTGATTGGTTTTTTTTACGTACCCTTCTCTCTAGCTGCCCTACCATTCCGCTCCAGCTCCTGTTTGGAAAAATTCTCCCGAATTCATTATCTGGAGGTTCAGTATAGGTGTACCTAAATAAAAACGATATAAATGTACATAAGAACCCATTTAATTCGAAATGCACTGGAGGTCCAGTATAGGTGTACCTAAATAAAAACGATATAAATGTACATAGGAACCTATTTAATTCAAAATGCACTAGGTTTTGGGACGGAATAGACAAGGTTTGGGAAAAGATTGTATTTTTAAAAAAATGAAAATAAAGTCAAATATGAAGGAAAACAATACCAAAGTCGAATTCTTATAAATTGAAATATACTGCTCGATGTTTTACTTTAATTCAAACTATATACAAGAACCTAACATAGCCTACACACTGATTATGTGATGTAAAATAATTATTTGGTAATAGTTTTAAATGGAAGATCTACACTTAAGCAAAGAAAGAAAAGTTTGTTGTAGAAGAATTCACTTAAGCATAAAGTAGAATAAAGATTTTTTTCTTTCTTATAAACAAATACCAGTTTTGTACAAAAACAATTAAAATTGACTTTAAAACCAAACTAAGGACATGAATTATTTTTAAAATAATAAATCGGCTCATTTACTCTTAGTTCACTTAGTCCAGCTAAATCGTGTCCAGTGAAACGCTGTTAAAGCAATATAGGCTGCAACTTAAAGTCGGAATGTTTCATTGCAAAATTATAAATAACTGTTTCAATGACGGAATTAACTGTGATAAACTTTTGCTGCTCATATTTGCGATGGAAGAATTATGTATGAGTTTCGATTAAATCAAAATTACATTATTGTCGTCCTGTATAATAATGACTTCTTATATAAAACTGTATATTGGACTTTATTAAGAAGTCTTTGTTCTGCTTTATTTCAGTCGAATTGATCATAAAGGTTTTAGTTACAAACAAATGATCATAACACATTTAAACAACATAATATTTTTTTAATGCAGCTCATATTGCTTTAAATGAGAAATTGTGCTCTCTCAACAGTTCTTCTTTTCCTCAAATATGTGAGAACATTTTTATTATTGTTGATTAAGACATTAATGGATTTATTTTATAAACATCCGGTATCTTAGCAATTCTGAGAAGAAAAGAATGAAAGAAATATTGCTACCGATTTCACATACAGACTTTTAAGATATGTATAAACTTATGATAACATTTCTAATGTCTTTGTCCGAGATAAAATTACAAATAATTAATGTACTTTATTTCTCCATCAATGAACTGGATCATCGCGATAAGCGCGGTTTAAAAAAAATATCACGTGCGGGGCGGGACGTGAAGCGATAAGGGCAGAAGCTGGGCATTTAGCATCCAATCAAGAGCATGTAATTATAAGGAAAAATTGTCAGATGTTTTGATTTCATGACAATGATCAATATCAATTGGCTGGAATAATAATTTTATGCATAACGCCTTCCCACTCGATTGATCACATCATGAAATCAAAAAAATTAGACTTAATTGCTTAAATAAATATTATACTAACGTAAAGTTTAATTCATTGGCAAGTTCAACCAACAGATCGGCACAAAGACCAAAGTAGTCAACGGTTTTACCATCTTTTTGGATTCTTTCTGTGAATGGCGGCCACTGTAACGAAATCAGATATTAATCAAAATAATCTTGGAGAGGGATTTTTTTACTTGAATTAGATGCTCTGGTAAAATTCAAGCTCTTATGATCGTAAACAGTATGAATCTTCTTAAGAAAATTAAAATCCAAAAGCCTGAAAGGCTTAAATGGCATCGAACATAAAAAAAGACAATTTTTGTTTATTTAATTTGCATTTGAAGATAGTTATAATTCATATGAGGGTATCAGATAATTTTTATTTGAGTTTCAAACAAAATGTCACAATTATATATAGTCTGGAACCTTATACAATGATCAGTTAGACCGTATAGAGTAGGACTCGAATTGACTAGACAATGTCAAGCATATCATGTACATGCTGAAAATTAAACTCATCTAGAGCTTCTATTGAAATATGCAGGCAAATCAACCAAATTGTTAGAAATCTTTATTATTGAAATAGTTCAATCATAAACTACAGTATCAAACATTACCCATGTAGTTGTAACAAGTAAATTCCGCATGTTGAATCCAAAGTCGACGTTAGGAAAAATCTTTGAATGAAAATTAAACTTCCCGTCCATTTCTACTTCTCCCACATTTTCTAACTGTCTGACCAGTAATGAGGTGCCATTGTCTGAGTCTTCTTTCCACATCAGTGTGTACACTTGATAGGTTCGGCAAGATTTTGAACTAAATATGCTCTGACTGTAGTTCTAGAATGAAAAAAAAAACAACAACTAAGAAGTAGATTTAGAAACATTATATATTCGGCTAAACTCAATTTCAACGAAAAAATGAAATAAACCATTATCCTAAAAAACTTTACATTTGTTAATTAACTAAAGGTTAAAAACTACAATATATATTTTGATACACATGTACTTTATTGAAGATTTAAGTGTAATTTAGAACCTTTTTTTTTTAGCATTAATGGTCTCAATATTTATGCTGATTTGCATTTGATTACAAAAATGATATATTAAAACTTACTTTCAGTGCCAAAATTGCGTTGGAAGAACCAGTTGTTTTAACAAGCTCGGTCATGTTTTCTAGTTGATGAAACATTTGCTGCTTATCAATTAATACACTAGAATCCTAAAGGTATTTCAAATAGGTGTGTTTATTTAATCCAAAAACCCCGTCAAATCCCCTATTACTCAAGGTATTCCGATCCTCAGGTTATAAAATAAGCATCTAAGTAATCAAAAATACTCATGTAAGTATCTCTGAATCCACAAAGTTATGTAAATTTATCCACAATATTTCTTTAAAGTTAAAGATTAAAGTTAATAATATTACGTAGGGAAAATTGTCAAATTTCCAATATTTTTGCAGAAAAAGCAAATTGGAATATTAGCAGTCCATTTTCTAATTGCAAATTGATCATCAAATCTATTAGCTATTTTAGGTTAAAAATCGATAGGTATCCAGGCATTCAGAGAAATTCTCATGATTTTTATACTTTTTTGGTATTTTTTGTCGTTTATTTCCATAGTGTAAACGGCTTTTGCTATCTTTGCAAGACACCACAAATCAATTCTAAGTTCATGTCATGCTAATAAGCATTGATATCTAGGACAGGATTCAAGAAAATCTTATTTCTCTAAAACTGTATTAATTTTTTCCCTTTTATAGGGTACAAATGTCATTTTTTATAAGACCTTTCCTAAGACATGTTGCATGAAAAAAATTCATT
>PRKT01000201.1:247468-262316 GCA_003671525.1 Saccostrea glomerata
CCCCCCCCCCCCCCAAAAAAAATTGGTATACTATTTCAGCTGAGCCTAAATGATACATATTTTGATGTGATCTTAATATTGAACATATAGTTATATATAGTTCCTATTTTTCACACCTTGACATTTACGTGTGAATTAAGGAGGTTATATATTGTAAATGTTCCTTATAGTTCATAATAAAAAAAAAACACTGTATGAAAGTATTTGATTATCCAAATTTGAATGAGAAAATAACGAATACAAAATCTTCTACATAAAATTATGAAACCACAGTCGTCATATAATCACCAGTCGCATTTTCAAAGAATGTTATTGTAGATTTCCAATGCAGATGCGTCAGAATTCGAGCCACCATAACCGAAAGTGTTTCCTCATCAAAATAGTTTTCTCCAAATTTAATTGATAAGCAAGCTTCTGTTGGGGAATTATAAGGCTTTGGTTTCACTTCATTGCAATAGGGATATTTTTCTGGCGCAACAAGACTCTCCACTATTTCTTGGTCTAGGTAATTTATATGAAGTGTGGGTGTGGTATTCAAGTTTGAAATAATCATTATGATGCGATGATTGGTGGAATTGACGTACACGATATCAGCGCTGTTCCTTTTCAATTCTGTGACTAGAATATAAAATATGTATTTTATTTAATATATTAAAACAAAAATTATCTTCTTGTTCAATGTTGTACATAAGTGGGCAACATAAAAAAGACTAACTTATATATAAGGTATTTTAGATGTCAAATTTAAACAAAGATTGGGACTCTATCCAGAGTCTTTTAGACCAGTTCTCCACCAAAACTTACCTAAAATAGATTTGTTTTTGTTTAAATATTCATAATTAATCAGAAGAATAATTTTTTTGAGGAAAAAATTATGTTCCTTGAATTAATTCAATTATTTAGATTGTTTATTCAATATTCGTATTGAATAGCAGCTAATACTTTTATATATAATTTAGTAAACTTGATAGTTGGAAAAGGTGGTCTAAAATAGATAAAACTGAAAAAAACTATTTAATAGCTAATTTTTCTTCTAAAATATTTCACGAGAGATACCTCTTTTAGATGGATGTACTTTTTATGCCACATGAAATGATATTATGTGTTGACTGATTATTTCTAAATAAATGTAAATTTTCATGCATAAAGTATGACACCAAAAAAATCCTACCGAAGTTAAAATACTGAGTATAAAGATTAAGTTCAATTTAGATACACAAAAAATATACGTATGCATGAATTTGCCTGGACCCATATGATATTTATAGAACTGTTGTTAAGTTCTAATATGCATGACTGGAAATCATATTTAGAAAAATATTTGGTTTCATCTTAATTTTTTTTTACCTTTTTGAAGAACGTTATACAGTTCGGAGAAATCTGCCTGGGCCCATATGATATTTATAGTGCTGTTGTTAAGTTCTAACGTGGAAGGCTGCAGACTGTAATTTTTCATCTGCTCGGGGGAACACATGCTATTAATAATACCTAGAAAAACAACATATTATTAAAATATTATCACGTTTAGGTATATATTTATATTGATGAGTAAAATGAATTATTTGCTCTAGTATACATGTATGCAACCAAAAATCAATTATGAACTGCAGAAACTAATGCATATAAAATAAATATTTGTTTCTGCAGAAAATAATCTTTAGATATATTATCAATGCAGATTATGTTGATTGTAATAATGTTATTTAAAAGCAAATTTTGAATAGAGATTTGTTATGGAATTAATTGAATGGATTGGGTACAGAAAACAATGATATTTTACATGTAATAAAAATCAAATCATTTAGCCAAAGTGTCCATTTTTCGGAACGGAAATATTATTGTTCCTTATTAAAACAAACTCATAGAAACCTCATTTAGTTAATGGAATGGAATTCTTATTTATCCGGAAAAAATTATTAACCTTCCTGTCAGTACCAACGTATATCCGGTTAAAACGAATTGTAGTTGCCTATTTAGAACATATCTATGTTTTAATACTTTTTTAAAATAGTCAACTTAAAAAAAAATTTACTTATCGCAAACCTCAGAGTAAGGGGAGATGGAAATATAATATCGTCTTTTATTTAATTTTTTCTCTCAAATCAAAATGGAATTTGGAATTCTGAATTCAGAAACCGATGTGTAAATTGACAGGGCTTCAAACTTAGAATCTTCCCGATTTTAATCGAAACAATGACCCCCATAAAATTATAATTGGGACTCAATTCTCGACGTGACCACATTGATTGATTGTATGTTGTTTAAAGCCCCCCCCCCCCCCCCCCCCCCCCCCCTCGAGAATTTTTAACTCATATGGAGACGCCAACACTTGCCAATAGAGATCTGCAAATTTTATCCTATTTCGGACATTGAGCAGTAAGGGGGTCGTTTTTGTCCAGCACCTACTGCAAAACGGGAGCTCGGTTTATACGGTCTCTTCTGAGAGACCGGTCTCCGCGTTCCACAGTTGGATTCGAATCAACAACAAAAGGATCACATCCTTATTTCGCAACTCTAGAGAGCAGACGGTCTAATCACTGCGCAACGCATGCGACTGGCCACATAGACAAATTGACCAAATCGAAAAATAACTTATCAATTATGCATATTCGATTGAAAGATAAATGTATAATAATGATTATCGTATGATGTATCATTTATTGACTACAAATTAAATGCCAGTGGACTATAATACTTGTATACTTAATGTTGTATTTTGTTCCGTGTATTACATGTATATATTTCATGGATTGTTTTTGTTGTTGTCTTTGCTGATTAAGTTTTAAATAAATGATTAACACTTTAAAATATAACAGATATATGACCTTACATATTTAAATAAACAAAATGTAATTCAAATTTTATATGAACCTATTCGAAGATCTGTATCGTCATCTTATTCTTCAATATTCTTTTAGTTTTAAATAAATCTTTAAATGGACAGGCTCTAACGTACTTATACAGTTGAGAAACTGGCACATCATACTCGATTGAAATAATATAATACATTAATTACTACATGAAAGAAGTAATCTATGAAAACGACAGTTTGTATTCATCTGTTTTACATATACAGTAAAACTTATCTTATTCCTACGGCTTCCGAAGAAATTGGTGGGATAACGCTATACATTCCAGATTTAATAAACAATGAAATTTAATGCAATGGGACTTAAAGTTAAGACCGTGTAAGATAAGATTTCGGTTTATGTAACATCCGGATTAGAGATTTCACTGTCGTTTAATTGTCAGTGGGCCATTAGCGTCTTTAATCAGTAAAAAACACAATAGGTGAAATTTAAAGATAACGAGCCACATTAAGGCTCAAGAATTCATCTGAACAGAGCAACATAAAGTATAGGCTTAAACAAGAGGCCCAGGGGCCACAGCGCTCACCTGAGCTCATCGGGCTTGAATTTACTCTCCCCCCCCTCCAGGCGTTCATCATTTGAACAAACTTGAATCTACACTACCTTAGGATGATTCCATATAAATATCACTAATCACAGCTTTGAAGTACTTGAAAAGAAGATTTTAAACGGTTTCCCTATATATCAGTATGTAAAACTTGGGTCGGCCATTTTGGCCCCACCCTTGCCCCGGGGGTCATGATTTGAACAAACTTGAATCTACAATACCTGAGGATGATTCCACATGAGTTTCATCTTTCCTGGCCCAGTGGTTCTGGAGAAGAAGAATTTTAAAGATTTTTCCTATATATTCCTATGTAAAACTTGGGTCGGCCATTTTGGCCCCACCCTTGCCCCGGGGGTCATGATTTGAACAAACTTGAATCTACACTACCTGAGGATGATTCCACATGAGTTTCATCTTTCCTGGCCAAGTGGTTCTTGAGAAGGATTTTTAAAGATATTTCCTATATATTCCAATGTAAAACTAGGGTCCTCCATTTTGGCCCCACCCTTGCCCCGGGGGTCAGGATTTTACCAAACTTGAATCTACATTAACTGAGGATGATTCCACATGAGTTTTATCTTTCCTGGCCCACCGATTCTGGAGCAGATTTTTAAAAGATTTTTCTTATATATTCCTATGTAATACTAGGTTCGGCCATTTTGGCGCCACCCTTGCCCCGGGGGTCATGATTTGAACAAACTTGAATCTACACTACCTGAGGATGATTCCACATGAATTTCATCTTTCCTGAAAGAGTGGTTCTGGAGAAGAAGATTTTTTTAAAGATTTTTCCTATATATTCCTATGTAAAACTTGGGTCGGCCATTTTGGCCCCATCCTTGCCCCGGGGTCATGATTTGAACAAACTTGAATCTACACTACCTTAGGATGCTTCCACATGAGTTTCATCTTTCCTGGCCCAGCGGTTCTGGAGAAGAAGATTTTTTAAAAATTCTATTAATTTTTAACAAATTCATTATTATCTCTCCTTGGAAAAGGGCGTGGCCCTTCATTTGAACAAACTTGAATCCCCTTCACCCAAAGATACTTTGTGCCAAGTTTGGTTGAAATTGGCCCAGTGGTTCTTGAGAAGAAGATGAAAATGTGAAAAGTTTACAACAACAACAACGACAACGACAACGACGACAACGCCGACAACGACGACGACGACAGACAACGGACAAATTGTGATCAGAAAAGCTCACTTGAGCCTTTGGCTCAGGTGAGCTAAAAAACGGCTTTAAAATAAATTCATAACTAAACAAAATGTCTTTTTCTGTCTACGTTTGCTTAAATTTATTCAAACTTATACAGCTGAAGAAAAATTAATTAATCGGATAAATTTCTATGTCTTTAAAATCAGTCATGATTAAATAAAACAGGATAATTACATTATACCTGAATCACCTTTTTTTTGTAGCAAGAAATCAAAGCTAGCAAGTTATTTATATATGAAGGCTTATTAATCAGCGCTCTTGTTAAATGTTGACATTTACATGACAAATGTAATCACATTCAAAGAGAAAATCAATACATTGTTTAAAAGTTCAGTTAACCAATTTAATCTTATCTTACACAAAAGATTCAAAAATCACATATTAACTTGCCTATCGTGTTGGTCGAATTCATCCCATTTTTAATCACAACTAGAAGAAATAGAACAACTTCTGCGAGGAACACATACATGATGTCTCAGAGAAGATAATGAAACAGACCAGCAGCCGGGCGTTCTTGGTATGGATTTAACATTATCACATTAATATTATTAATAAGTATATACAACTTGAGTACAATATCCCAATGCCAAGGTTGGCCTCAGCGTTGAAATTAAGAGTTGCTGATAGTACTGTATGGGAGTAAAATGGTACTTCTAGCTAGTAATCGCCACTTATCTGTCCACAATCTCATTAGTTCTCATAACACTCTGAGGATGTTTACTTGATAAATCAATAGTTTGCTACGTTTTTTAATTAGAATTCATTTTAATGTTCAACAGTGTTGTTTTGACAAGAAACAATCGTGTTTTTAATTTTGGGTCTGCTTTTAATATGAACAATAGTTCATGCCAAAATTTTCCCTTAAAGCAATGAATCTATTGTTAAATTTCGTCGGTCGTATAACATGGCATGTCCTTTAGGACAAATTGAATACCATTTGCTGGTAGATATAGCGTCATGCGATGTAAGACTACAAGAACTTAATTATCTATTTTCGGATTTCTTCATAAATATTACTTTTATAGAAAATTTTGGCGACATAATTATGTGATGTGATTTAATCAAATGTTATGTTTTGATATTTTGCAAATGGGTTTCATTAGTAAATGTGAATATTTACATATTAATGTATGGTCGTATATAATGTTGAAATCCTACAACAAACAAAGCTATTATAATTAAAAAAATTAAGTTTTTGTTTTTTCCCTTAAGTGTAAAATTGAGATATATGGAGATGACAAACAGTATTAAAGATCAAAAATCCATACAACAAAACATCACAGGTGGGTTTAGGTACAATAAAGGAGTCAGCTTCCCCTCCCGACCGGTCACATCCGCCGTGTGCTCTTTGACATAACCGGGAAATAACGGAAAATCCGTCGTCAATTAAGTGCTTAAATAATGGACCAACAATCAAAAACGTCAAATCAAAATGAAAAACGTCAGTCAGCATACAACTCAATAATATACAGTTCGTTTTGTATTTGCCGACAAGGTCATTGTATCGACCATAAAACTTACGAAATGGTTACTATGGAGACTGCTGATATTCTTTTTTCATCAACTTGCTTGTTAAAAATTTGCCTCTTTTTAGAAATTGTACAAATGTACATAGAGAGCATACTCTTGCGTATCGAATCAACTGATAGATAAAAGAACCATATGCAGGCGATGAAGGAATATTACTGCTTAAGTAAGGGGATTTGAAGATATAAAAGTTAAAGACATCACGTTTAGCATAGAGCTTGGTTGTTGGGTTGTTAGATTACCATTAACGTCTTTTTCAAGTAAAATATCCAAATATGAAACTGATATATCAGACTCTGTGATATTTTATATCTCAAACTCACTTGAATATTTCGTATCGACATAAGAATTTAAATAATCATTGTTAATTGACAATACGTCGTTTATATCTGAATGTCGAGTTGAAGGTCACAGCATGCGTTTTCTTCATTTTACAAGATTATTGGACAAATTCTGCTTTATATGAATTCAAAAAAACGTCTGCGTATACCTGGGCGCAATTGGAACCTAAAAGATTGTTGGAAGACTTGGTCTCCAAAAACCACAGATATTACAGTGCATGTTAAAGCGTGTGCTCTAGAGTCGCAAAGGAAGGAGTTGATCTTTACGTCGCGGGTTCTAATCCCACTGTGAGACGGGGAGATTGGTCCTTCGGCTGAGACCGTATTAACCGAGATTCCATGTCACAAAAGGTGCTGGCACGAAAATGATTTATCACTGTTCTTGATCATGAAAAGGCCGTAAATCCCGAGTATAGGAAAATATTTACAGCTCTCCGCCGGCAAGAGTGGCGTCTCAATAAGAGTAAAAAATTCTCGAGAGAGATGTTAAACAATATATAATTAATCAATCAGCGATTGATTTCCAGATACTTTCAAAACCAATGGACCTTTTCACAAAGAAAAAAATGTCTTAAGTTTCAATCTTTAGAGAAATCTTAACGAGTTTTCACAAAAATTTTTAGAGGTTCTTGCCTGTTAAAGAACTTTATTCGGTAATAACCAATATTTGCCCCCCAAATCAAACTTTGATGGAGATATATTTAATTAAGTTCTTAAACAGGGGAGTATATGCTGACTTCAAAGCACTGAATATTTTCATAAGTAATGACGCCATGTGTACGTAATGACGTCACAAACATGACGTTAATCTTAGTTTTTTATGAATTTTACAGAAAAATGTACATATTTCGTCGATATTTTGAGTAAAAGTCACCAAGCGCATGTGTGTTCAGGATCAATATTTTGATAAAATGTGTAGAATGATAATATCAATGAAATATGTCAATATTGTTCCTGAACAAACTTGCGCTCTATTAATTTATAAGCTAAAATTGTTGAAATTTTGTCCATTTTCTCCTCTTCCTGAAAAAAAATCGGACTAGTTTGTGACGTCATAAAAACAAAAATTGTGAATACACTGCTTTGACACTATAATATTTTCTGTTTAATTATATTTCTTATACAATTTATTGAATTCAGCACATTTCAGGAAGTTTTGTGGGGGGCAAATATATGCAATATACCGCATATAGTTCTTTAACAAAGCTTTGCTGTAGAGCATTTTGCAAACAAAAAATTTGTTTGTTTTCTGGCCAGTGTACCACTTAAATAGTACCATGGCAACCCAAGAATTAGATATGATTTTATGGAATCTTTACAACAACAGAAATGTTTGGATACATACTAGTTAAGCTGTATATCTATTTCTTTTAATCATTCATTCAGAAGTGCCTTATACTGAAAATCTCATTTCAACCTCCAAAATAAATGCCTGTATGTAAAAAGGTAAAGTGGTTACGAAATTGGTTACTAGGTATTCAGAATTGTTGCCATGGGTTAATAAAGTAAAATTTACATTTATCAAACCCATATTGAATGGACGTTTTGCCCAATAACAATTTTGAGAATAATTATCGATTTGGTTCTAATATATAGATATATACAAAATGCCAAAAATAACTATTTTTGCATCGTTGCTAAGGAAAATTCGCTGTTGCCTCGGAGATCAAAAATTATAAATTATCATTACGTTTTAAAGTAAAATGAGAGTTTTTTTTCTGTTACTCGAAAAATCGAATAGAAAACAAAGAGATAAAAATTCATAATTTTTTTCTAACAAACCTTTTACCATTTTTCACTTTTTAGTTATCAATACATCCCATTTTGTTGCTATGCAACGAGTATGATTTTTTTAATAAAAACCCGCGCTATCAAAGTCAATCTCTTAAAGAGAAAGTTCTCTACTTTTATTTGAAAGTCCTGCGAAATCTGTATTTGCTTGGTATTGTTTTAAATTGACCTTGAATATTGTCAAAATCAAGGAAATTGCTGAATCAGCAAAAATGCGAAAACATACATATACTCTAATGTCTACCATAGCACTAGCTTCAGATAAAATATCAATGTCTTGTGTGTTTTAACGTGTGTGTCTTTATTATATTATTAAATGAGAATTATTGTTAAAGTGAGTCTATAAATCACAGGCTTTAAAGATATGTGATTTTCAGTGCCTTTACATGGAAAAATTAGCTGGTTGCTAAGGAAATTACTTTGACCAGGTTTCCATAGTAACCATGATCCAAAACAATTTTTATTTTACATACATGGATCATAGGACAAGAGAAATCTATGGGTGAAAAATCATTGAATTCTGAGAACCTGAGTTAATAACCTATTGCATGATTTTTATACAGACTGGTACTTAAACTTTTACGCTTTAACCTCGTCTCTGTGGGATTTATCTTACTCATTTTTTAGCTTATATTTATGCTTTCATCTTTATAAATAATGTTTTTTTTTTCTGTGAGTATTTTGGACCATTTTCATAAACCATATACATGTAAGTTGAAATTTTTGCGAGACGCAAATTTAGCGATTTTTTCTTAAAAATAAGTATTTTCTTTTTAGCGAGTTGTAATTTAGCGAGTTCAAAATGCTCACCAAGGAAGCTTTTACACATAAATTAATCTGAAGGATATTCCGTTTTCGCGATCTCATAACCCTCGTTAATAATGGCAAAATTTAATCCTTGCTTAAATTCTGCTAATACGGTATACATTTTAAAGAATATCTTTAAAATCCAATTTTTTTTAAAGTTCTCATGTCATAACTCTAAGCATACATAAATGTAATTTAAATACAAGAATATGGTTATTCGGACAGAAGACCTCTAGTTGCTCGCACGAGTTTCGTGTCTATTTTTGTATTCTTTTTGTCAAATGAAAAGATAATAAACTCGATCTGACCTTGTGACCAAAATCAAACGGTCATATTTAATCCATCGTCGGAAACCCACGGTCGGTCTCGCTTAAGAGAAGCGAGACCGACCGTGGGTTTCCGACGATGATTTAATCTAACTGAAACCATCACTAAGTAATTCTGTCTTCTAGAATATATGAAAATTCAATTTATATTTAAAAAAAAGAAATATCAGAAGAATTCCTTCTTTTCACCACGGAGTGGGGATGGTAAGATAATATAGAGCAATTTCTTTTTAATAGAGGTGGGATTTTCTTTAACATCATCTGCAAAAGAGAAAATTACGCCAGAACCCTTCATACATATGCATGCTGTTCCAGAAAAACACATTTCGTTTTAAATGTTAAAGACTATCTTTAAGGCAATTGAAAACAGAAATATCGTATATAAAAATAATATATTTTGCATTATGATTATAAGTTTATATAAAAGAACGCTTTTTTTCACATGGTAGCAGAATATCTTACCATCTACTATGAGAAGACCAGGGTTGCTGACCAAAAGAATGACAAATAAGAACATTACAACTGACTCGTTCTTAAATGCCATAGCTGAACTCATAACCTGAATATCCTCGAGTTGCCGTATTTTCTATTTACACATTCGGCGCTATTTGACGACCTTGGTGTTAAACTTTTGCCTCAAACATTAAGTAACAGGATAACAGGATAAACTGCATGTGTTACGAATGATTCATGGTAATACTTCATAGTATCTGCTTATTATTGATGAAAATATTGATTTTGAAGATTTGGTGTATAATTCATCATGAAAAGACAGAAATAGGCGTTAGATATGATTAATTCCCTCTTTCTATAAATATAATTTTCCATACGTATATATATATAAATCTATATGCTATAGAAGATTAACGTTTAAGTTTTTAGGGTACAAGTCAAAACGGCACCTGGTGAAAACGGCACTTAGGAAATATGCAAAACGGCACTTGAGAGTAGTCAAAACGGCACTTTAGAAAAGTCAAAACGGCACTTTTTTATTTTGAGAATTTGATATTGTTTATACAGAAAATAGATCTTTATATTACATTTATAGTAATAAATGTGTATATAATTATTGATAAAAATGTTTTTAAAATATTTTAAGGAAAAAATAGATTAATTCATTTGAAAATTATTATACTTTGTACAGTGGTAACACTGGTTAGATTTTTAAAATGTAGAGTACTTCTTTAAATTATATGTATATCATTTTATATGTCTATTATTTTGTACAAGAAAGATCAAATCCAAATTATATTATTATGATCCTTTGAAATTTAAAAATTAATAGTATTCATTTGCAAATATGTATGTGTCACTCTGTTTTGGGGGTTGCCAGTCACAGCTGACTAATCAAAATCCAGTTAGAGTACTATGTTTACTTAGAATACACTTGTAGGAATAAGAAACAAAAGACCAGTTCACACCTCCCTTTCAATAATCTGATGATCGTCAATTTGCAATCATATACAGTTCTTGACAATATGTCAAAGGGATTGTACACAAGTTAGGAAAACTTAAATATTCCTTTCTAAACTGTACATAAAATCTGAATAGTCATACATTTACTATTAAGATTTTTACAATATGAAACCTGTACATAGAAGAACAAAAACATTTGTTGTTGTTGTTTTTTTTTTTGTTATAACTGAAGAATATTATATAATAATTTATCAAATATTAAGATGATACAATTTGATGTTGATATTGTTACAAATAATAATTTCTATAGATGATAAAACGATGTTGTTATTGTTTATAATCTTGTCTTGAAAATAATTTGATATTTAAAAACAATGCTGTTATTTCATAAATTAAAAAAGGAGACTAAAATATGAAGATACGGATATTTCAAGGAATAAATTTAGAAAAAATCATTTCAAATTTGGTATTCAAATGTATGAATCTGTGGAGAAAAGTATGTATATGCATAATGTTCATAAAGAATTTAATTATATATATATCACATAGATTTCATAAAAACTTATTACAGTGTATACATGAATAAATCGTTTTCTTTGAAAAAAATAGACTCTCCCAGAAAAAAATTATAAAATATATCTTTATATACTCACACACAAATATATATCAATATATATATCAAATTATCATCGTATATATACTTTTTTTCTATAAGTGCCATTTTGACCAAGTGCCGTTTTCACTAAGTGCAGTTTTGCATAATCCAGGTGCCGTTTTCACTAGGTGCCATTTTCACCAGGTACCGTTTGGACGATAATTCTCGTTATGTCCGTCCGTCCATCTGTCCGTCCGTCTGTCTGTTACGCTTTTCGGTACCCATCTCTTATCCGCAACTCCTCACATACCAATGAAGGAAAAATTATAAGTGAAATGCCAATTCCTTTAACATAATATAGGTTAAAGCAATACAATATGTTAAAAGAAATAATTAAATTATGTTAAATGCCAATTCCTTTAAAAGAATTGGCATGGGATTCCCCGGGTATCAGTCGGCAGTTCATCAGTTATAGGGATACCAGCAGAAGGTACCAATGTAGCTGCCATCTTGGATATTCTGGGCGCAATTGTGAAAGAGGTTTGTAGTTATTTGAATAAATCTGTATAATGAAGGTAAACTCGATTTTACTCAGTAAAGCAATGTATCAAAACTCATTTGTTCTACCTTCTTTCACCAAATAAACGTCAATAAACAAGCTTCGTCGTTTTTAACATTAATATTATATATCTGCTAATAAAATCTCGGATGTACTTGATTTTCGTAAAACATTGATGTTAAACTTAGCCTTAATGGTTAATGAAAGTTGAAACTCTAGATCTAAGTTTAATGATGACAGATGATACAAACAAAAATGGATGCCTGGATTGGTATATGTTATTTTACCTTATTTCATTGCAAATAATACATTTCTAGAATATAAAGAAATTGTAAACCTTCTGTGATGTTCAAAATTCAACCCTTTTGAAAGCATCCTATTTATTTTATATAAATATTTTTCACTTTCAAATTCCATTTTTGTACAACTTTAAATAAAATGTTTTAAAAAACTACGCGGTGAAACTTATTATTTTATTCATCAAAACATGACCCAAGTTGTTTATTTTCAAAGTTTTTTTTGTATCATCTGTCCTTTATGTAAAACAATAACACTCTTTTTAAAGGATACTTAAAAAGGAACGTCCAATATACATAAATAAATAGACGCAAATTTAACTAAACTTGGTAAAAAGGAAAACGCAAATTCAAATAATAACAGTGATAAATTGTCACTGAGTATAACAAATGATAGAAATTCGTTTCAATGTTTTCAAACCCAGACTTAATTTGCAAAGTAATGTTTGAATACCGTTTTCATCAAATATTAAAAAAAATAATAGGTGTAATTATCAAACGGAAGATGTTTTTAGTTAGAAGTATAGATTTATAAATATAAAGAAAGCAATAACTGGACAGTTTTACATATTCCCTTTAAAAGATATTTAGATTTATATAAAATTATTTCATTGATCATCAATGACATTGTTGGAGAATTTCTTTTAGTTTCTACATGTAGTGATCACCCATGTCAACATGGTGGTTGCCGTGACGTAACGGGAGGATATACGTGTACCTGCAATACCGGTTATGCTGGGAAAAACTGTGAAAGAGGTTTGCTTTTAATATAAGGACTAATCGGATATTTGTAAATATTCTAAAATTGAGAGCATGTTATTTTTACGTTTCTGATTGTCAAAATTTATGAATCTTTTTTTACAATGGATATTCTTGGCCTATTAAGCAACAATTGCCTCGAATAAAAAACCCCTGATAAGGTAACCTAGTGACGTCAAAGGCTTCGATGACTGATCTGCTGTACATTTTCATCATACATAAAATATATGCGATACAAATGGAATATTCTGCTTAGTGAACGACCATCATTAGATGCAGACATTGTAAACATTAAAACTTGTTTTAAAAATTCATTTGAAACTGTGTCCATGACCCTTTAATGACTATTATTCTTTATTCATGAACAAAATATATGTGTTTATACAGATATTTAAAAAAAATATTGCGGCATTAAAAAAATACAAATACAAATACAAATATTTTAATGGCACAAACACAATTACAGTAATCGGTAAAGGCCAATAGAAAACATAGTGATATGCATGAAAATACAGTAGAACACAACTAGAGTACAAACAATTGGTGTAGCCAATTATGTATTGTACTCATATAATACTATATAAATACATACATATGATTCAGTACAATGTAGTTAAATTATTTATAGCTAAAACATTTTTAGCTCACCTGAGCTGAAGGCTCAAGTGAGCTATTCCGATCAAAATTTGTCCGTCGTCGTCGTAAACTTTTCACATTTTCGACTTCTTCTCAAGAACCGCTGGGCCAATTTCAACCAAACTTGCTTCAAAGTATCCTTGGGCTAAGGGGATTCAAGTTTGTTCAAATAAACAGCAGACAAAGTGAACCAAATACTCGAGGAAAGAATAATACAAGACAAGGATGTGGAGGATAGAGACGATGTGTCTCTGAAAAATTCTTTCATATTTAAAATAGATCTGCTCGTCGTGAGTCGTTAATGATATACGATTTTGAAATGTTAGAAACAGGACTGGAGTCAACTACTGTTAAAAGTAATATATTCAATTATAGTTACTTTTTTTAATTGTTAAGTAATAAATAACGAGCGTATAACATCCATTTTGTCGCCTGCACGGCACCAAGGTAAGAACGCCTCCTCTAGAGCCACAAAGGAAAGAGGTGTTCCTATATTCTTGGTTTAAATCCATTGCGAGAAGTGGAGACTACTAGTAGTCTTTTGGATGAGGCCATAAAACAGAGATCCCGTGTCGCAGTTGGTGTTGGCACGAAAAAGATTCCTTACTTCCCAATGGTCTTAGGTACCGAAGATAAGTATAAATTTGCAGCTCTACACTCTTCACCGGAAGTGTTGGCCTCTCGATATGACTGAAAAATTGTCAAATGGGACTCTAAACAACATTAAACAAACGAACAAACCAGACTCCCATCAATACTTAAGGTTAAAATGTTTAGAATATTTTTATACTCACAGATTTTTTTCCATACTAATTGTTTTTGGCATTATTTACACACTGACTTGTCGACGGATTTTTTGTTATTTTCCGACCATAATACATGTAAGTATCATAAGGTTGGTGTTAGCGGTCGGCAGGGAGTGTCCATTTCTCTATGGCACCTGATTACACCTCTGATGTTTTGGAGGTCCGTGGTTGCTCAAATATGTACGGTATTCATAAAATTTGCTTTTTTTAGTTATGATTTATAATACCAATATCTTTTTTTGTCTTTTCAAGAGAGGCTTGCAATTTCATAGAATCTTTTGCAAAAATTGACACTGCAATTCTTTTTATAATATCGAAGTGTACCCATGTCCACCCCCCCCCCCCCCCCCCCCCC
>PRKT01000201.1:270675-293834 GCA_003671525.1 Saccostrea glomerata
TTTTTTAAAATTTTCAAATGCATTTTATTTTTTTAAAGCAAAAAACACACATCCAGAATAATTATGAATAAATAATCAAGTATGTTTGCTTTCAAAATATTGTTAATATTTTATAAACCTATCTTGGGATTTTTTATAAAATGGCACTGAAAGTATGGTTATTTAGCGTGTTGGTTAAGGGTTAAAAATAGGAGGAAATTAAATTTCTTTAAAATAAAAAGGGGAGTTAGTGATGAAGCAAAATAATTTTTTATCTTTACTTCACACCTTGTTTTCACAATTTAATGCACTTAATCCAACCATAGTGCATTACTTATTTTGAATTTTTTATGTCAAATTAGGAGAAAACTGACCTTTTCAAACATGGGGGTAGCCACAAAATGTGTTAGGGGGCCATAACCTGGAGGATAGGTCACATCTCAAAATTTTAAATATACCTAATTAATCTCATACACATTCATAATTTTTTCATATATGTTTTATTAAAATCTGTGGTATTCGTTTGAACGGCATCTGTGGTCCTTACAGAGAATGACTCTTAATATTTGAATTTACTTATTATTCAATTACCATGGACATTTCATTGCACCCAAGAAAGATTTTATGGCCTAATTCCCATGTATTTTGAAGTACATGTAAATGGGGGTATAACGTACAATAGAATCAAAATAAAGCGTACAAGGTTTTTTTTTTCATATATTTGATAGATGTCTTTAAAGTTTCTATTCAGGTAAGAATTTAAAGGACTCCAAGCGAGTTATTGCTATTGACAATTTTTGGCAAGTAACAAAAATGAGAATAATAGAAACATGTTAAAATTCAATCGCAGATATTGAAACCGAAACATAATTTGAAAGGATGGCTCTTTGACGTCGAAATCGATTTTATCGAGTAGCTATTTATACAGTGGAATGTGAAACCTGTTTAAACATATATTATTAACGGAGGTAAACCAAAGGGTAAGATTTCTTGTTATACGTATGCTAAAATGAATTAACTCAGAATCTTTTTAACCTTTTTTACAGGATTCCTCCAATATCATCTCACTAACATCTTGCAATTTGCCTACATTACTGACTTAATATGAATGTGAAGAAGATAATCTTCGAAAGTAAAAATTTTAAAAGGTTCATTCCTCCTGTAGTTTTCAATGGACAAGCTCTATCTATGATATACCATACTAGCCGCACATCATTAATTATATATTTTAAATGATTTTAGGACATTTAGGAAAATGTCTTTACAATGATAATTAATATGACACACCTTGTAAATTCAGGCCTCCGTGAGTTAGGTTTCAGAAGCAAAGGACGTGACTATTTGGTTATTTATTATATATTGAACATTTATAAAATCTTAAAAAAACAATCTTAACATCAATGTTGGATCCAAGAAACATGTGTACATTTAAGCTTTTTTAATTTGCTCTTTTGAACATCAAAAAGTCAGTAAGTAGATTATGAATTCGAAGCAAGTGTTAATAATGATAATAATAATAATATTTAATATAACTAAACATATCCTCTCTGCTTAGATATTTTCGGTATACGGAAATTCTTTAACTAGAGTCTCTAAGCAAAATAAAAAAAAACGAGAGATGGACAATTTTGACATATGGATAAGTGATGATGGAGTATAAACAACAGCTTATTCATAAGTAAACTTTATTAAATCCATTTTAAAATAAAAGTTTCTAAAGTTGGTTACTCTTTTACGTAGAGAGCATATAATTTTTCAAAATGACAATAATGGCATCACTGTGGATCCGGAGATCTTATACTCCAAACCAAAGGAACCCGATTCAACTATCCTTGATGCATAATTCATGTTTCTAAACTTTGGAAAAGCCAAATTCCGATATTATGTTCCTCTCAATACTTTGTGTTGTAAAAATCAATCTAAAATTGATCAATGAATATACTTTTTGAAAGAATAATGGCCTAACAATTTAAAAAAAAAGTTCAGTCTTAATAATGCACTATTTTGGTTGACAAGGTCATTGTATTGACCAAAGAACTAAAAGACAATGTGTAAAAATGTGATTACATAATGATCATAAATTCGTGTTTGAATGTTAAAAATTCTGTTTTACAAGTTGGATGGTTTCATGAAATAATATCATAAATATAAACTTTTAAATATTGAATATCTTATTGCGCCAATTTCAATGAATATAGTAGTTTCTTATGAAAATCAAAAGGAAAATGTGTCACAAAAATATTCACATCATTAAACCGATTTGCACTAATTAAGTAATAGTTCATGTTAAAAATATACTGCAATATTTAACATTATTGAATAATTTGTATTTACATAACACAACTTTGAATTATTAAATACAGATCATTTAATGTTTCATTTTTTTGTAGGACTTTAGAACTGCGCATTCAATATAATGGCACAAGTTCCGTAAGTATCAAATGAATACTTTATACGCTTAAAAGCAAAAACAAATAAAAATACATGTTGTGAAAAAGTCATAAATATGGATGGATTGGTGTGTTAGTGCTAAAGATATATTGTAATTCTGCTGATATTTTAATTTAATTTTGTATGTAATACATTTGATAATAAAAAAGGGTCATATGATTTGAGAAGATCCACTTTTAAAAAATGGATATATATATTAATATATTTAAATTTTTTAAATCTACTGTAAACCAATTTTTATTCGCGTTCAAGAAATATTTGAGAGTTCTGCGACCTCCTTTAACTCGCGAATATTAATCGCCGCGAACCATTCGCGGTCGCGGAAATTAATCGTCGCAGTTTGATTTTAGACTGACAAATCGCAAATAAAAGACGACGCGAATAATAGTTGGTTTACAGTATTTCTAGCATGAGATGTGCAAGGGGCCATGAACACCCAACAAAATACGATTTGGATGAATGTAACCGCCTAGAACGCCGGTAAATATACTCCAGTGTTATATAAAATAATTACATGTATTTTAAGTACAAAATAGCGACACTCATGTAAATTGCTTACCATACCAGTTTCAAGATTGTAACTCTCCTACGATAAAGGTGCAAAAAGTATTCATGTCAGCATGGAGATGGGACAAGTTTTTCTGTGTACAAACGTGCATAGATAAATGAAAGATATTTATGGCTTTTAAATTTATAAAATGTTATAGAAAGATAATAATATTAAGCAGTGATGCATTTGATGATTTTATCAAGCTTAATTATGCATATTTACAAATCTACTTTTAATAATGGACTATTCAAAAACAGAAGTAACGCCGTAGTTGATAAAAAGTAACCTATTTTCTCGATTGAACAAACATTTTCTGACGTACAGTTAGTGGGTTTTTTGAAGTTATAATAAGTAAAATAATCAATGTTGCAATCATCAGATGCATGTGTACCACATTTATTAGAGGTCCGTATCTCTTCCCTCGTCTGAAAACATCAACTGACATTTTCTTTTTGGTTACGATTTTTTTTTTTGCTTAAAATTGACACATTCATATTTATTCGGTTACTATCGAGTTGTAGAGTCACAATGACAATCATGTTATTATGATAAAACATGTCCAGTTTTGGATTTAAATCAGAAGATTGATTGATTGCATAGTAAAAATACGGTCAAGCTTTCAAAAATTCTTTGAAAAAAAGGAGTAAAAAAGGTAAAAAAAAAAGACGTTAGCCTACAAACGAAAAAAAATGTTACACAAAATGAAGGCAAAATAAATAATTATTATGAGTGCAACCAAAATGTAGATGATTTATTTAAAAACAAAATACTTTTTTTCGCTCCGCGTCGGGCTTAATTTAAAAGCTAAATACTATTAAGAAGCTAAGTTAACGTAATCGATGATGCACTCAACCACAGACAATATTTGAAGAATATTTTGTAAATAAAGAATTACACGTACTTTGTTTATTCAGGTATGTTTGCCATTTGGGACATGAGCATGGATCCACATATGATCTGGACGGCTGCATTAAGTTGTGCTTAGTGTAAGCATATGATGTGTTCTTGCACCTTTATTTTTTCTTTCTTTGATGCATTGACTAGATTTTATTGCTAAAATGTGAGATTTGATATGTTAAATCGACAACATTTTGTTAATCAACAATGGTAATTCCATTCTTATGCCAATTATTGTCGATATTAGCTAACATATTTTTGTACTCACATGAAGCAGAATTTTTCCAAGATCTTATGCTTGAAAAGAAGATAATGATTGCTGAGACCTTTTTATTTCGACATTTAGATATATCGACGACGTATTGTCAATTACACTGTAACAAAAGTTATTTCCATACTATAGTGGCATATTTATGCCATCCACATAACATTTTGTTAACATAGCATATCATGCCAAGTCAGGAAAACTATCTTGTCTTGATAACTTTCATTTCTGGTTTGTCGACAAACACCAACTGAATTTATATCTTGTCTAGTCAATATAAAATATCACATTTGTTGCAATACCCATTTTAATGATGACGCAAGATAACTTATCTCGTTATGTTGAGATAACTGTCCCAACAAATATGATACCTTAATTTGACTGGACAAGACATAAAGTCCGTTTTTGATGAGGAACCGGTGTAACGTTGAATATTGCCCCCAGTTGAAAATTGACCAGGGGGTCATTTTTCAACGTTGAATATTGAACCAGGGGTGTTTTTCAACGTTGAAAATTGAGACTAAAAGTCACTGAATTTATACCCGGGGTCTTTTTTCAACAGCTTGATATTTTTTTTCTAATCGCCGATACCTTCAACGAGTTGAAAATAGACCCTATTGAATATTGACCCCATCTAAGAGTTTGAACATTTTTTGAACTTGGAAGTTGTTTTACGGGATTTATCAGTATCTCTTTATTTATATTTCGGTTTCATTTTTTTTCCTTTTCAAGAAAATTAAAATAAACCTATCATCCCGTGTATATATATGTACATTTTCACACACGATTTCAGTTATCTTCAAGTATGTCAACTTTATTTTTGACAATATTTTCTAAAATCCACATCCATAAATAACTACATGTATAAAACCATGATAAGGGCGTAAAACAAAAATCCTGGAAATCTGGTGACTAGAAAGTGAGCCGTATATATAAATATTAAGGTTTCGTCAAAGGTCAACATGTCTAAAAAATTATTTTTACAATAGCTCCAAAACTATGTGTGGTATAAAGTCAAAACGTTTACAGTTTATAAATATATCATTTTTCTTTTTTGTGAAAACCATCATTTCAGAAATAATATATGTTTATCATTGAAGGACAAGTTGGACGTGAATGGTCTCTGGAAGGCTGTTATTAAAAGCATGACATGTATAAAGACAAGACCCCTATAGAATCCGCCATTTGCAATGTACTTTCACTTTCAAGTCATAACATTTGGACAAAATAAACGGAAAACAACTTTACAGAGGCTATCCAAGTCCAACTTGCCCTTCATTGATAAACATATTTTGTTTCTGCAATAATGGTTTTTACTTAGAGCGCGGAATAAATTAAGTGTATTTTTTGAAAAAAAAATATGCATTTTTAAGAAGAGTTTTTCTCTATTAAAATTTTTTCCAAGTTTGTCTTTTATCAAGTGATACTTTCTATCTGTTAATCAATAAAAAACTTTATAAACTGTAAAAGTTTTAACTTTATACCTCACATAGTTTTGGAGCTATTGTAAAATAAATTTTTGGACATTTTGACCTTTGACGAAACCTTAAAGTGATCAGGTGGGCAGAACATCTCATCTAGTCAAATTCAGTATAAAAATTAACAAAATTAAAAGCCTAAAAATTAGAACTAAACACATCGGTCAAAATGAATCCAATGATAGGTTATAATTGTGAAAAGTTCAATATAGCGACCATAACATGTAAATAATGCTGACTTTAAACAAGGTTGATGAAATCCTTGTTACAAACTTATCATTCTGTCAGTAGAATTGAAGACGGTTTTTATCGTTATTTTTTTTATCACGACAAGGAGCACATGGATATGTCTAAATAAGGAGAAGATGCCCACGAAGCGTTTTTTTTCACATATGAGATAGTGGTCATATGAATACAAAAATAGGTGTGCAAATAATGGAGCGCAGTTTGTATCTTTGGAAGTTCCAACAGATTGTTGGAAGCTCTGGTTTCCCAAAAATATGGATTTTGTCAGTCAGAACATCAATCATGCTATTGATGTACACTTAAGTGTTGTTGTTTGTACAATCAAACTGTCTTTAAAAAACAACTTTGCAAATGAAAAATGACAAGGTAGGTAAAATCATGAGTTCTGAATTCATTGAAAAAGCAGCTGTCAATGATATCAAAAAGCGTGTTTTATTAAAAGGATTCTGGATTCCTCATTGGTTACACCCACACAATATTTGCATACAAGTTCTACCGGTTAATTGTTTGAAGTTCGAGCACTTATTATGATTCTATAGTAGCTGATCTGTTTTTATATATTTGAAGGAGTTTTCTATGAGGAATAAATACAATTTATAAAAACTTAAATCTATTTATAGTGACCGCATTTAATATTTCACAATAGATATTTTATCATATCAGCTAGGTTTCTCTATAATGACTGAATTATCCGATGAATATGAAAAATTAGACGCCACAGAATATGATATATCAATTGAATATTTGTATGCTTTACTGATTATAGCGTAACAACTAAATTACTGAAAAACCAAAATAAATGCAGCAGTTCGGTCGTCAACTTTCCCTTTTCTTGTACTAATGTTTCCATTTTGACCTGGTGTGATGTTCTTATCTCTCTTTTTTCTCTCATAAGAGTTTTTTCTGCTTTGAAACCAAGACATGCTACTGCCTGAGATATATTTATAATAAAGGAATTTTAATAGATTTGTTGCCGTCTTCAGTGTAGCTGTGCTCATATATAACCTAGTAATAAATATTAACTATCACCACGAAGTACTTTGATTAAATTTACTATCAGTTTTGAAGGTTTGGCTTTAAACTTGATATTACATCGGTCTGATTAATATTGCACAGGAAGGGATGCTAACATCTATGCATGTGATTCCATCAATAACATGTTCAATACCATGGAGAAGTAGGTAATGTAACGTGCCCCGAATACATAAATCTATTCTTGGCCCCCGATGACATACTTACATCAACACAGCAGGCATAACGAATAAAAACTTTAACAAATTTTAATGATAAAAACAAATAATCATACTATCATATGAAATAAACACAAACAACTAGATACGATCTCGTTGCAAGCAACGAATGGGTCTTCCGTCCGATTTTTAATCAGATGAGATAAGATTTTATTTGACATTTTCATTCAAAATTAATGATAATAATTGTAAAAAAGAACGATTTTGCCTCCATAATCTGTAAAAAAAAATATTGAACAGTAAGATACTTTCAAATGCGACTTTTGTTCTCTCTCGGCCCTTAATGTTAGGGATTAGCCCTTTTTCTTCATATCATCTCAAAGCTCTCAGGATTTTGAACACTTTTTGTTCAAAAATTGTTCAGAGATTATTTTTTGTTTCCAAGATATTTGCATAACAAATTTTTAGGGGCCAACCCTATAACTCCTTAATGGGGACTTTTAGAGAAAAATGAAAGGTTGCATAATGTTCAGAACATTATTTTGAACATCTCTTGTTCATTATAACTTATTGAAATATTTCCCACTTTTGAGATATAAAGCGACAAAGATTCAGAATTTTGGCCCCTTATGGCCCCTACATATGTACCATACGACATAAAAATCATAATATAAAGTTGTAAATTGTTGAGATAAATAATTTTGCTTCTGTAATGTATAACAAAAAACTGACTGATAAAGCGTTATCGATTGAAGATTTTTGGCCCCTTTTGGTCCCTAATTTGAATGCCCAGTCCCTTTTTCTGGATTTACCCAACGCTCTAAGGATTTTGAACATTTTTTGTTCAACAACTATTCAGAAATTCTTTTTCGTTCTCGAATTATTTGCAAAAGAAATATTTAGAAAACAGCCCTCCAACTCCTTAATGGGGACTCTTTGCGAAAAATGAAAGGTTGTGTATTATTCAGAACATTATTTTGAACACCTTCAGTATTGTATAACAAAGTATTGACTGTTAAAAAGTTATTAAATATAGATATTTTGCCCCTCTCAGCCCTTAACGTGATAAGTCAGCACTTTTGTGATATTATACTAAAGATCTTGTTATTCTTCACAAATATTGTTGAATATGTTTCAAAAAATATTTATTCTTTAAAAGATATGATACAAAAGATCTCGAAAAGTCACTCATGATTTGTGTCCTAAATTTCCACCTCGGACCGAGCTTCCATACTAGACACGAAAATTTGAAAACCAAGGTGCACAATTAGAACATGTTCTCCATGGCACCTGATCCCACCTCTGATGTTTCGGGGGTACGTGTTTGCAATGCGATCGTTTTGTATTGTTTTATGGACTTCGAGATTGAACACTGTTCATTATCCCTCTTCTACTACTACTTAATATTTCAACAATCTAGCTTTTTTCGTTTTTGAGTTTTTGAGTAGACAAAATGGTCATCCAAGATTCGATAAAAGGGAGATTACTTCTGACCGGAAGTGATTTATCAAAAACGGAAATGCAGGAATTAACATCACATAAGGATGCATTCACCCTGAAAGTTTAAACAAATTTGATCAAGTCATCTCCAAGAAATCTTCTACACAAAATTTTTACAGAAAAAAAACCCAATAAAAGTGAAAAAGAAACAATAGAATGATAGAAGGATCCTCCGCTGAAGACGGAAGACCTTAACAATAATATAAGTAAAAAAAACACAATAAAATAAAAGAAGGGTCTTTTGTTGGAGACGAAAGACACAAATTACAGTTACACACAAAAAAGTACACAATATTACAGGACAGAATCCAATTCCCCCATAAAACTGGCAGTTTAAGAATAGGCGATTTTAAAAGCATTGCTTTAAGTGTTTGAAATGATTTTTCCTGAGGTTGATTCCAAATAACTTTATTTCGTACCCCTTCTTTGTCAAATCAGTGAGAGGTAGTGCAACAGACGAAAAATTGGGAATGAATTTCCTGTAGAAACTAAGGAATCCCCAAAACGATCTTAACTGAGGTTCAATGTTTGGTGCTGGTGCCTCTTGAATTGTTCTTACCTTGTCTGGGTTTGGTTTTAACTGGTTCTCACCTACGATATGGCCTAAGCACTCTAAACTCTTGTACAATATTGCACACTTGGAAGGTTTTGCTGTCAAATTGTCGTTTCTCAACCTGGTAAAGAGTTCGTGAAGAACTTCCAAATGTTGATCTGATTCTTCTGTAAAAACAATGATAGCATCGATAAAATTATCAATGTTTGACATTCCGTACAACAACTTACGCATCAGTCTGGAAAACGTCACCGTTGCTATCACCAAACCAAAGGACATCACTCAAAATTGGAAGAGGCTTTTGGATGTTTGAAACGCTGTTTTGGGTTTAGCTGATGATGTTAATGGAACCTGCCAGTCGCTTTTGGATACGTCGATCCTTGAAAAAACCTTGTAGTTGGCAAACTTTGAAGATATCATCTGTATTTGGCATCGGTTCTGCGTCGAACTGTTAACATGCATTGATAGCTCTAAAATCTACGCAGAAACGAAAAGTGTCATCTTTTTTCTTCACAAAGACAACTGGAGAAGAAAATGGACTTTCTGATTGTTCAATGACATTCATTTCTAACATTTTCTCGACGTCCATATCAGAAATTCCCCTCATTGCAAATTGAATTGCATAAGATTTAACTCTGATTGATTGACTTGAGTTTATCTTAATGTCGTGTTCAATCAGATTGGTATAGCCAGGATTATCAAACAATACATCGGTAAACTGATCAAAAAGTTATTTTACCTTTTTTATGTCTTCAGGTGATAACTCTGGGTTGATGTCCACACTTTTGGTATTCCCGGCACTCGCTTAGCCATACTCGTCATCCTCCTGCTCCGCAGCACTGTCAATAACATCAGATATGACTAAAGCTTCATCATCTTGATCTGATTTCCCTGATTCAATAATCCTGTTAATGTACTTTTTTTAAGCATATTTACATGAAACGTTTCAATTTACCTTATCTGGTAGTCAACTTTGTTTATCTCTTCTTGATGCTGAATGGTCCTATCCATTGCATCAGTAACTTATTTGAATCTGTGGGCAGCAATCCTGAAACTTTATCTCCTATCATCATCCTCTTTGGTCTAGTTGACCTGTTGTAGAACCTCACCTATCGTTGAGAAGCCTTCTCCAAGTTTTCTCTGGCTATCTCTGGCGTTGTCTCAAGTCTCTTTCGTAAATCCAACACATACTGATAAGTAGACTTTACCTGATCATCGTCTATCTATTTTATCCAAAGCACTTTTTAAAACGCCCATGGGCCCTCTTACGTGTCTTCTATACACTAAGTCAAAGGTGAAAAGCCTAAACTATCTTGCGGCACTTCCCTGTAAGCAAACAATACTGGGTTAATATATTTATCCCAACCCAATCGAATCACATACGTTTAAACATTTGTTTGAGTGTTCCATTAAACCTCTCAACCAAGCTGTTTGTCATAGGGTGGTAAGGGGTAGTAGTGAGTTGATTTAACGATAGTAGCCGACTTACTTCCCTCATAGACTCATAGGCAAAGATGTTTTGGCCACTTGTGTAACTCTGCATATCGTTCAAATCTACGTAAATAGCTGTCCATTTCATCCTTCCCATCCTCAAAAGCCGGGATTTTTGAACCTTTGAACTTAACATTTACCTCCTCAACCCCTGCTATATTCAACTTCTCTTTCTCGTGAAGCATTTCCATTTGTTGTTGATGAGTCAGCTGCTGCAGCTGCATCTGTTTATCATGTTTCTCCTTCGTCCGCTGGTACTCTGGCTCTTCTTTCATTCGTTCTCTTTCTGCCAGCCGCTCTTCTCTCTGAATATCCTGTTGGTGTCTAACAAATTCTCTAAAAGTATCTTCTTTGTAAACTAACGATACTCCGTAATCAATAATCTCTTTCAAAGCTTTTGTCATGATTAAAATTCACAAAACACAAAATCATACAAACAATAAAAGACAACTGAAAATAGAAATTTCCCCACATACCAGTCTGTAGTTTAGTTGCTAGTCTATACACGCACTTTTTTTATTTCATATGCGATACGAGATGTGAAAACGCTAACTACTTACAGACACACAACTTACTGAAGTTCTGAACTTGGAAATTTCGTAATACCAGCGTCAACTGCTGACCTCTAGGTCCTGAATAACTAGGTCAACAACTAATCTACAAATACAGTGAAAACAATTGAATGAAAATCGAACAAGTAATATTCTAACAAAATTCAATGAATAATTCAAATCATCAAAATTTGAAACTCACTTGAATTTTAATATTCAAAAGTCAAGAAAACAAAAATTAATTTTGTCAATAAAGGCAAACATAAGCACATTGTTCAATTTCATGGTTCATTGCATGCAGAAAGGTTTCTCTTAAGAGACCAAATTTCCCTCAGGCACTGTTTCCAGTTAATGTTCCAGGATCTTGATTGTCCGTTGGGTTGTCTCCTTGGAGTTGTAGCCCAAACCATTGGACATTTTATCGATTTGATCCCGAAGATCCCACATGCTCCAGAGATCCTATAGACATACCACATGCGTGCCCAAGACATCACAAGTCGAAGGGATTCCACATGTCGTCGTGATACCACTCGTCGACGTTATCGTGCTTGTTGTTTTCCTTTGTTCCCACATGTTGAAGAAATCCAACTTGTTTTCAGTAAATTCCACCTCTGACAAAATTTGTTGCGGGCTCTTTCCCTAGAGTGTTCTCCAAAAATAAAAAAAACCTCAAAATGGTTTTCACATTTATATAGACAACTTATTGTACATAGTATTCTTGTTCTTGTCTGTCCACACAACTACAGCACACCATACTCCGTACACTGTAAACCATACACTGACACCATACACAAAACGACGTAGAATGTAGAACGTAGATCGTAGAACGGGACCTACATAATACAACAATTGTAAACACATTAAGGTACACAGTTGAATACTCAAAGCTACATACAAGTTATTACCCATATAACCCATCATTCACAAAAATGGGATAATAATGGGGTCAATATCACAGCGCTAGCGCTGTATTACAGAACTTGTATTAAATGCTTTTACACAGTAGTAACATTATTTTACATGTAACTTACACTTACGCACAGTAACTTCACTTTCATAGTTACTTTACTGTTTAGAATCATAATGAAACTAAATACGACAATACTAGAGCCGATAATATCAATTAATACTACTCACAACAATATTTATAAAATTTACAAACTATACAAACGAACGAACATTCAAAAGAATAAACTAAAATCAAAATACGTTGAAATAACAAAGTTATTCCAGGACCTTTTCATAATCAAAACGGAGAAGAAAATGTAAATTATAATGATACTCACCTCAGAAGTCAGTGTCTGTTTTTATGATATAAAATAATCAGTACTTTGCAAAACTTTAACAGCATAAAATTGAACAATTGGACAGAGCTCGTGCAGCTACATCTCTCAGAAGGGCGGAAGCCTAAACTCTGGTAAAAATATACAGGAAGTGGAGAGGTACCAAAAAGGGTGTTCGAATAAGAGGTCCAGAATGGGATAACTGAAAGAAACTATGGAACAAAGTTAGAACAATGATTACAGTAAATTTAAAGTACTTTACGAGATCTATAAACGATACAAACCGTAAATGTGATTAAGAAATAAGGTGTCATTTATAAACATCTATCGGGATATAAATTCGGGTTGGTCACGAGGTTAAATTCCATAAAGCCCGAAGGGCTGTTTCCAAAACTGTTGGTATCAACCATACGATAAACGATACGATAGAAAGAATGGCATGAAAGAACTTTTTCACATAAATGTTTTATAAGGATTCGTTTTTTTTGTTTTTAGTGATATGCATTCAAGTCAATTTTTTTTTTTATAAAAAATGATGTTAAACTGAAATCAGATACAATGAGTCATTGGATTTGAAAAATTCATTTTTCCATGACCTTACAGAATTTAAAAAACCTTTGTCTCTTCTATACAACTCAAATGGATATTACAACTAAAGGGAGTAATGTATGGAGAACGATAAATGGTGATAACGAACAGTATTCAATCTGAAAGTCCATAAAACAATACAAAATAGGAGCAGAGCAAACATGGACCCCCAAAACATCAGAGGTGGTATCAGGTGCCATGGAGTAGTGAGCATCCCCTGCGGACCGGTCACACCAGCCTTGTGCTCCTTGTCATGATCAGGAAATAACGGAAAAATCAATTTTCAATTCAGTGTAATAAATAATGGACTATCTAGTATCTATAAATATAACTATTGGAATGTATTATGACTTCAGTTATACGGATTGCAATGATATATTTAGTAATTATACTTTAACAAATCTCATTTGCACAAAACCTCTGTATTAAATTACCTGCATTTAAATCAGAATTTAGTTCTGGATTATGAATAATTATTTAATATTTTTTCATAGAGATAAAGGAAACAGGACATCAATGTATGGTAAGTAAGAACTGTTTTTATTTGCGACGATAGCCGAAAACTGTTTCATTGAAATGTATGGAGATAACGAACCATATTCTAGTTTAAAAGTCCATCTTACAATACAAAATGGAAGCCGAGTAAACACGGACCTCCAAAACATAGGAGGTGGAATCAGGTGACATGGGGGTATTTTGTAACAAATAAGGTAAACAAAAGGTGAATAAAGTGGGAATTTTACAATTCTAGAAATATTTCTGCGCTTTTTATTTCGAAAGAATTAGTTTCATGCTAGTGAGTGAAATAGTATTAATATGGAAGTAGATTCTTTACTTTATATTTCAATTTTGATAAAAATGCATATTTTAATATGTGTTTTATATTGTACGAATGGGCATTCTATAAACTGGAACCTATGGCCTGGCTTAACCTCTAAGTTCTCCTTGACTCTCATGTTGGTCTTTAATTTGGCTCTCAGCCAAATTTAGGCCTGGTCTCAAAGGTTGTTTTGGACTCGCAATATGCCTCTGTAAAAAATGACCTCAATTTTGGCCACATCCAAAAATAATTTCCTTTTCAGAATTTGATTGATTTGATTGATTTTTTTTGTTTTTATTAACAGACATATAATATATTTCTGTTGGAGTGTAAATGTGCATCAAATAGCCACTTTTATTATCACAGTGATGTACTAAAACTATATTAGTTTAACAAACAAGATTATGTATAGCTTTTGCAACCATGTACATATTTATCTTTCAGATCAGCAGAAAAAGGATATGTCAGATGCTATCAGTGTTTGTGATGGACATAAAGTAGAACCTAGTGAAAAAAATACCAACAAAGATGCGGGTATGTTAAATTCATATCTAGTGAGAGAGGTATATAGTACATATAATGATTATTGCAGCCAAGTTACATTTTACATGTAAACACTCGTAGCTTTTTGGAGAAGAAATATAGAGCAGTATACTACATGGATTTAACAATCAAGTGTTGTTTCTTTTCTTTTAGGGAAAGCTCTTAAGTCAGGTGATGGTAAAAAAAGCACGTTAGTTGCAATCCAAAACAAATTTACAGTGACAGGTTTGTAAATCTTATTTCACGAGATCTTTTGTTTAGCTCTAATTTAAGGATACTTGTAAATATCTATGTAGGCAATGATTAAAAGTGATGATTAATTTAACATGTATTGCATATTTTCTGTTTAACCAGATTCATGTGCTGAGATGAGTGATAATGATGATGCAGCACTCCCGGAGTGTTCCATGGATATGGAAAATAATTCTGACCAGAAGGCTGTCAAACCTATTTTTCAGTTTTCCGGATGCAATGTTATTATTCAGAACCACTATCATTAACATTTAAACAATTAATTCTGTTACATAAGGTCCTGTGTAAACTACATTACTTAGTCACTGTGTGAAGTTAGATTCATGAAAATAAAATGTTGAATTTGCATTTCATATCATATTACTCGAAGACAGTCAGCATAATAATAATAATAATAATAGTGTTATTATATGGATGTACTATGCCGAAATAGTATTCAGGGTTTGACACATAGTGCACTCGCCTCCGGCTCGTGCATCATGCACTATTTCGGCATAGTACATTCATATAATAACACTATTACATAAGTAAAAATTCCTTGGTGACCGTACATGTACTTCATATATGACATTTAAAATAATGAAGACAGTAATGCAAAACTTTACAGTACGGTGTTTGAAGGAAATGATTCATCTAAAAGAAGTTAGAATTTTTAAAGTTATTAATGAAGTTTTACATGGGTTACTACTAGAGATAGTATTCAATATGCACAATTTTTGGAGAGTGTTTTGAAGATGCAAATTAAACTTTGATAATTTTTTTGTAAAATAATACCAAGTGTGTCAGGAATTACGTATAACGGGTTATTTTTACTGTTGTAAAATTTTAAGAATCTGGCTGAAATAAGGTGAATTAAATTTTTACACGTTTTCTGTTTACGGATTAAGCATATCCGTAAAAATTTGAATAATCGTTAATGAAATTCCCAGATATATCTTTTGAATGCGTTTACATACAAAAATGCAAAATGCGTCTGGAAAACCCGATAGAAAATCAAAGTGAAATTACTCCAGCGATATCGAATGTCGATTCGTTAAATTGTGATATGTTTGTTCATTAAATTACCTTTATATATCATGTTCCCTACTTAGATTCCTGTTTGTTTTTTAAAGTTAAAACAGTTTTCTACATGTGAGTATTGTGACATTCCGGTTGGCGAATCTAAGCTACTGGAAAATTTTAATAAAAACTGACAAGAAACAATCGATTATTCATTTTATAAATGTCATCACTGAATCATTCAATCAAAACTTTATTTAATGGATATAAAAAGAAATAAGTTGTGATAACCGATTAAAAAGATTTCAATATTGACGGAAGCTTCTAGAACATCATTTCCCTTTTCCTACATTGTTTAATCGAGAAATAATTGTAACAACAAATGATGTTATATAAATAAAAATTGAATAAAAACAATAGTTTGGTAAAAACAAGAAAAGTACGATTGGAAATTATCAGAAACATATCGTTGCCGGGAAAGCCATTTATATTTATTAATATAAGAATTATATAAACAGACAAATGGCTTAATAACCATTGCTAGAGCCCAAGTTACATAAAGGCATTACTTGAACTTTAATTTTATTCTCAGAACTGACAAAACGGTGAAGGAAGATGTATACAGTATAGTGAACATGAGATATTACATGCATAAAGAAGGGATCACAGAGTAACATCAACCAAGAGAGCTAACTCTCTCAATTATGATATCTAACAATTTACAAATCTTGCAGAGTTGATTTGTATTGGTTACATTAAAAAGCATTTCAAATTTCAAAATATTTGGATTCATTTAAAAATATCTTGGCAAATACATGACTCTTGAGTTCTTTTTAGACAGCAAGGAATGCTAAAAGTTGGTGACGAGTTGATGACAAGTGTATGTTATTTAAGAACGTGTCGAAAAACTATAACTGATGTTGTACATGAATGTTTTTCTTATGAGTTCTTATGAGTTTATCGGTAAAAAATATATTTTCCTTACCGAGAGCATCGTGGCAACGAATATTTGTACTATGTTTAACTTGCTTACAATAAAAGAGAAAACTTACAAATAAGGTATTTTTCAAATACAATAAAAGTTGTCAAAGCTGTTTTGCTTTAATGAAGAAATTTCACTTTTTTTCCTAAAAAGAGTCTCTTTTGTATCAATTACTCGGCCTATTCACGGGGAGGGGGGTAAAAGCTAACTTTTACATGGGTATTTGGGTTTTGGTTTATCAATATGTACATGTATGTCAGCCACGTAGCATCCTTTTTTAAAGAAGGGGGGCAGCCAGAAATTTTTTTTCTTACTTGAAAAAGTTGACAAGACAAAAGAAAAAAGGAAAATTGCACAAACTCGAAAATTCTACTTCGTGGGGCTGGGGGATAGGTGTGGGAGGGATAGGCGGATAGGAGGCCAGGTTCTTTCAGTACCATTTTTTTCTATCCAACACTACAATTTCCTTATATCATTTTCCTGTAATATAGAGTTTAAACATTTCCAATAGTAAATGTAATGTTGGAAAAAAAGTTTGGGGGCAGCCCCCCCTGTTTCTACGTGCCTTATTGATGTGTTAAAAAAGCCTTTTTTACGTTTAAAGTATTCGATAAGGGTACATACAAACACGAGTGTTTATCAAGTTAATATAAAAGTTTTTCGTATTTCACAAGGATGGATGGGGATTTTAATACAGACAAGACCGACAAAAACCAAAAAAAAAATTCCCCTTCAATTTTAAAAGGGTTTACACACAACTTAAATATTGTATTTTAATAATGAGGTTTGTTAAATTTTATATGCGTATAACAGAAAAAAGAGTTTGAGAACATTTTATTTTCACATTCAAGAATATCTCAAAATATGGTAAGCCCGAATCTAAAGGAAAATATCGTCTACTCCCTTATTTTAAGAGCTGGAAAAGGGGATTATTAGCTATTTAAAATGGAATATTAAATTATCAAACAATGACCATCGAACAATTCTTTGCAAGCAACAAAATTGTCAAGGTCAAATTATCATTTATAATGAATAATATGTAAATTGGGCATAATGTAGGCTGGAATCAAGTGTTAGCGTAAGTTGTTCTTTTTATATTTGATATATGTCTATATGTCTTCCAAATTTCTATTCAGGTAAGAATTTAAAGGACTCCAAGCTAGTTATTTCTATTGACAATTTTTGGCGTAACAAGAATTAGAATAATAGAAACATGTTTAAATTCAATACCAGATATTGAAACCGAAACATATATTATGAAAGGATAGCTCTTTGACGTCAAAATCGATTTTATCGATTAGCTATTTATACAGTGGAATGTGAAACCTGTTTAAACATATATTGTTAACGGAGGTAAACCAAACGGTAAGAGTTTTTCTTATACGTATGCTAAATTGAATTAACTCAGACGTTTCTATACAATTTAGTCAGGATTCCTCAGATTTCATTTCCCTAACATTTTGCAATTTTCCTACATTACTGTTTTAATATGAATGTGAGGAACATTATCTTCGAAAGAAGTAAAAAAAAAATAAAAATTAATTCTTCTTGTAGTTTTCCTTGGACAAGCTCTATCTATGATTAAACATATCAGATGCTCATCATTTAGCATATATTTTAGATGATTTTAGGACATCTAGGACAATTAATGTACAATGATAATTAATATGACACATGTTGTAAATTCAGGACTCCACGAGTAAGTTTTCAGAAGCAACGAATGTGACTTATTTGCTTATTTATCATATAATGAACATTTATCATATCTTAAGAAAATCTTAACTTCAATGCCCTTAGATCCAAGAAACAGGACACACGTACATTTGAACTTTTTGCTCTTTTGAGCATCACAAAGTCAGTGGGTTCTTGCTTTAAGTAAACGATGAATTTGAAGCAAGTAATCATAAAAATATTACTTTTTAACATAACTAAAACATATCGTCATATAGATGGTTGCCTTTGCTTACATATTTTCAGTATACGAAAATACGGAAATGCTTAGACAACATTCTCAAAGCTAAACAAAAAATGAGCGAGAGATGGACAATTTTGACTAATGGATAAGTGATGATGTAGCATAAACAACAACTTATGTATTTATTCATTTGTAAACTTTATCAAATCCATTTTAAAATCAATGTGTCCATATTTATTTACTCTTTATACCTAGAGAGTATCTCATTTTTCAAACTGACAATAATTGGCATCACTGCGGATCCGGAGATCTAATACTTCTATAATGACTATATGAAATACACAAGACAAATATTTAGCTTAACATAAGGAACCCGATACAACTGTCCTTGATGCATAATTCATGTTTTAAACTTTGGAAAAGCCAAATTCCGATATCATGTTCCTCTGAAAACTTTATCAATCTAAAATTGATCAATGAACATGCTTTTAAAACAAAAAAGGCCTAACAATTTTTTTTGAAAAAAATTAAATCAGCATTGTCTTAATGATGTACTTTTTTTTGGTTGACAAGGTCATTGTATGTAAAATTGTGATTACATAATCATTAATTCGTGCTTGACTATAAAAATCCTGTTTTATAAGTTGGATGGTTTCATGAAAAAATATCGAAACATAAACTATTAAATATTGAATATCTTATTTCGCCAATTTCAATGAATATGAGTAGTTTATAATGAGAATCATGAGAAAAATATAACCCACAAACTACAAAACATATTCACATCATTAAACTGATTTGTACTGATTAATTAATAGTTCATGTTTACAATATACTGAATGATTTAACAGTTGTGAATAATTTGTATAAACATGACACAACTTTTAATTATTAAATACAGATCATTTAGTGTTTCATTTTTGTTAGGAATTTAGAACCAGGCATACAAAATAATGGCACAAGTTCCGTAAGTATCAAATGAATAACTTTATACGCTTAAAACAAACACAAATGAAAATGAATGTGAGAAAGAGTCATTAATATAGATGGATGGGTGTGTGTGTTAAATATCCATTGTAATTCTGCTGATATTTTATTTTGATTTTATATGTAATACAATGGGTAATAAAAAAGAGTCATACAATTTGAGAAAACCCACTTTGAAAATATGGATATATATTAACATATTTAACTTTTTGAATCTATTTCTAGCTTGAGATGTGCAAAGGGCCATGAACACCAAACAAAGTACGATTTGGATGAATGTAACCGCCTAGAACGCAGGTAAATATATTCCAGTGTTATATATAAAATAATATTCTAAGTACAAAATAGCGACACTCTTGTATATTTCTTAATTGAAGCAGGATATTTTGTTTGCTATGTCCAAAAATCATTTAACATAATTATGTTTGTTTTGCTTCTCCTCTTCTCTCTCTCTCTCTGTTGATTTAATGTAAAGCTGAGTTAATAAACTACCGATATGTTATTTAAGTGTTTTAAGGTATATGATTCCCTAATACAGTTGTAACTCTGTGTCAGGACGGGGTTAATATATGTTTTTATTGTTTGATCTCTAAAAGTGATCTCTTTACATGCCAAAATTATGTCTTATTGTTAAATTGATATTTAGTAAACATATCTTTGATTTAACATTTTAAAAACTAATAACGATAACAGGGATGGTATATTGGTATGCTTTTAATATTCTTTTGCGAATTATCCGAGGAATTAATGCAAAATGTATAAGGAGTGCAACCAAAATGCAGATTATTTATTTTTAACAAAATACTATTTAATAAATTTTCTTAAGTTTTTTTCTTTAGCTCAATTTAAAAGCAAAATACTATTTGGAAGCCAACGTATTCGATGATGCACTCATCCGCAGGTAATATTTGTAGTATATTTTGCCATTAAAGAATTACATGTACTTTCTTTATTCAGGTATGTTTGCCATTTGGGACATGATCATGGATCCACATATGATCTTGACTGCTGCAATAAGTTGTGCTTAATGTAAGCATACGACGTGTCTTTACTCCTTTTCATTTTCTTTCTTTGAGGAATTGACTGCATTTTATTACTAAAATATGAAATATTGATATGATATATTGACGACATTTTGTTCATTAACAAAGGTAATTTCCATTCTTATGTTGATTATGTCATATTTTTGTATTCATATGAAGCAGAATTTGTCCAACATCGTATTTATGAAAAGAAGAAAAAGATTGCTGTGGCCTTTATCTCGACATTTCAATATATCGACGACGTATTGTTAGTTAAACTTTGACAATAGTTATTTCCATTCTGATTTCGATACGATATGTCCTGCAGAGCTTGAGATAAAAGATACAACAGAGTCTGACACATCTGTTTCAAACTTGAATATTTTACTTGAAAAAGACGTCAATGGTAATCTAACGACCAAGCTCTAGGATAAGCGAAATAACTAACTTTTCTATTGGAAAGTTCCATTACTTAGGCTGCAATATACCTTCATCACCTGCATAAAGAGTTATATATTTCAGTTAATTCGATACGCAAGAGTATGCTCTACGAATAAACAATTTCTAAAACGGGGTAAATTATTGACAAAGAAGCTTATGAAACAAGAATATCAACAGTCTTATTTAAATCCATCATTCGTAAGTTCTATATTCGATACAATGACCTTGTCAGCAATAACAATTAATCATTTGGCTGAATGCTGACTGACGTTGTTCATACTTATTGCTTGTCCATTATTTACAAACTAAATTGAAGACGGTTTTTATCGCTATTTTTCGATCATGACGATGTCCATGTCTATATGTCCAGATGAAGCCCATCAAGCCTTTTCTTCTTTTCACATATATGATATTAGACAAATTATGCGCCATATGAATTTCATACAAAAGTAGGTCTGCAAATAACGGAGCGCATTTGGTATCTATGGAAATTCCAATAGATTGTTGGAAGCTGGTCTTCAAAAAAAAACCCATAGATATTGTCAATTAGAACATCAAGCGTCTTTTTGATGTCAACTTCAGAGTATTTGTATGTACAATAAAAATGTTTTAACAAAACAATTTTGCAAATTACCAATGACGAGGTAAGTAGTTTTATGAGTTCCAATTTCATTGAAAATGCAGCTGTCAATGAAATTACCAAGGTTAAGACAAAGGCAAACGCGTTATACTGAATATAAAGACATGGATATCACTAACAGCTGATGAATACCTTTGCTAATCTTTAGAATATTTATTAAACAATTGAACACTTGTATTTACCTTCTTCTTCAAAATTTCTCCAAGAATAAGTCACCGTCATTTATTCAAAGAATTCTGGAATCAATTTTTCTCAGGCATTACTCGTGGCAAGTTTAAATGAAATTTTACAAGGTGTTCTTAACATATGTATAGATAAACAGAAAAAAATGAATTCAGACAGACACAACTGAGCAACATCAGAATAATGAAAACAATATGGAGACAAAAGAAAAAAAATAATATTAATTCATTAAACAATACAAATGTTTTAGCCGATCAATAACGGACTTCTGAAATAATATTAATTATAAATAAGTTTTTTTACGGAAGCCCGTTGAGGCCAGTCCAGGGAAAGAAATATTTTTTATTGCGTTTAAACGCAATAATCGCAATAATTATTGCGTTTAAACTCTAAACTTTACGTTTGATAGCAACATTGCGTTTAAACGCAAAACACTTTGCGTTTAATCGCAAAAGATTGCGATTAAACGTAAAAATTATTGCGATTAAACGCAATAATTTTTGCGTTTAAACGCAATAATATTTTTGCGTTTAATAGCAATATTATTGCGTTTAATAGCAATATTATTGCGTTTAATCGCAATAATTTTTGCGTTTAATCGCAATAATTTTTACGTTTAATCGCAATAATTATTGCGTTTAATCGCAATAATATTGCAATTAAACGCAATACTTTTGCGATTTAACGCAATACTTTTGCGATTTAACGCAATAATTATTGCGATTAAACGCAATAATTATTGCGTTTAATCGCAATAATTTTTTTTTGCATTTAAACGCAATAATCTTCGTATCTAAAAGCAAGTATTTCTGCTGGTCTTTGAATCCACGCTGATATTTGTTTCTTTTTTCTTTTGTACATTAATCTATGAGGAGAATTATGTATGGTTAAGCTTTATAGAATAGGATTCTTCTGAACAAGCACTTTCTGAATGGTTATATCATGGTATGGATTTAAAGAGGAGAAAGAAGTGTCGGTCTGTAAAAACAAAGACAACATTAGAAAGAAAAAAAGCTTTAGCATGCAAAAGTATGCAAACAATTTTCAAGGAATTTCGAAACCCCTGGAATTTACCAGGTTAAAAAATGTATATACTGAAACAAGAAAAAAATTACCATGTACCCCCTTTGGAAAACGCAGACACCCCCCGGTTAACGCCAATATGTGTGAAATGGGTATGAAAAGTGAAAGATTTGAGGCAATATAATTCACCACTATCATCTCCCCCCTCCCCCACGAAATAGGTTCTAGAGGTTTTGGCGAGTTAATGTTTCTTTTCTTGTTTTTGTTTGCTTGTCAAGAAATTTCTGGGATTGGATTTTTTTTTTACTGAGGTGGACCCCCCCCCCCCCC
>PRKT01000201.1:293878-318996 GCA_003671525.1 Saccostrea glomerata
CCCCCCCCCCCCCCTGCAAACATTTCTTGATCCGCGCCTGGAAAAAACTATCACTCCACGTTGCGGTCACATAGTTTACACCATGTACCTTTATAAAGGACTTTAGGAAACGACTGATGAAATGTTTAGACTTATGTATATGCACATGAACATATTTTGTATATGTAAATTCACAACCTTTCCTTTCATCACATACAGTCAAAACGAGAACACGAGAATTTAGAATTTAGGAGATGGAATCATATGGAATCAAAATAAATCAAATGAAAACAGATTGATCGATGTGTACTACCAAATGGATATGGCTATTAGTACTACTAAAACATTCTTAATTTGCTTTGATACCTACGGAATGTATTAATGCGTTAAAAGTGTTGGATTCTAATAGGTTTAAGAAACATTGGTTGCTTACTTAGGATGCCATTGTTAAACTTAAAATCTCACAAACTGCAACATTTAGCAACAAGACAGAATACCAAACGGTTCTTCTTTAAAGAAAAAGACCGTAGTAATCATGATAATTTTTTGCAAGCCGATGCTTGATTTCAAACTACAGCACTGAATTATTGTGTTTAAATTCAGAAAAAATCCTAAAAAGGAAGGATTATTGCGATAAAATGCAGAGCTAGCTAGAGTATTGCATTTAAATTATTGCGATTAAACGCAAAAAATATTGCGATAAAATGCAAAAAATTATTGCGATTAAACGCAAAAATTATTGCGATTAAACGCAATAATCATTGCGTTTAATCGCAATATTATTGCGTTTAAATGCTAAAATTATTGCGTTTAATCGCAAAAGTATTGCCTTTAAACGCAAAAATTATTGCGATTAAACGCAAAAATTATTGCGATTAAACGCAAAAATATTATTGCGTTTAATCGCAACCTTTTTGCGTTTAATCGCAAAGATTGCCTTTAATCGCAATCTTTTGCGATTAAACGCAAAGTGTTTTGCGTTTAAGCGCAATGATTATTGCGATTAAACGCAAAGTTTTGCGTTTAAACGCAAAGTTTTGCGTTTAAACGCAATAATTATTGCGATTTAACGCAAAGTTTTGCGATTAAACGCAATAAAAAATATTTCTCTCTCTGAACTGGCCTCAACGGGCTTTCGTAGTTTTTTTTTAATATCAAATATTTTTTTCTGTAAATTTTCAAGGGCTAAAAATTAATTTATGTGTATTTTTAATCTTTTAAAAAAAATTATTATTTCAGGGATAAATGTCCACAGTACTTTACACAGATGCCTTCTAAGTAAGTTATTATCGCAAAATAAAAGCAGCTTTTCATAGATTATTTTAAAAAAATATTTGTGCTATGTTCTATACAAAATCATTCTCTTCCTCCCGAGTAGCAACAGGCCCCAATCGTTAATCCTATCAATCTTTAAAGATACAGAACTAAACAGAATCTAAAATCTACGACAAATCAAAATTTTGATGTGAATCATGTTTGATTAAGATTATTTCCGATATATGTACAAAGAAGATCTGAAGTCTGTGTACTTATATTCATTGCAGGAGACAAATATTTCATTAAAATATACATGGAATAAAACGAAGGAGAATATCGGCTCGTTTTGGATAAAAGAAGAAAACGTATATAAGCATAATATGTTTCAAATATATACTCCACATTAGATGCAGACTTCATTGCTTTCAAAGAACTGTCACAGACAAAAAATGGACGAAATACGAAATCTCTATTGGACGAAATCTCTATAGCGACTTTCGGGCAATATAGACTTTGATCTCGTGATTGACTTCTTGTCCAATCCAAATGACAGTCTGAAGATGATATCTTTTTCTCAAGAATAAATAGATACATGTATAAGTTTAATATAAATATCATTTGAGTTTCTAGAACAGTAAATAGTCCAATACGAAAGGATTCTTTAATATTGCACAAGATTAAAAGATTACAAAGTTTGGCCCTTTCTCCGTGTACATGATCCCATTATTGTTGTTTTTATATATCTGTGTCTTTCCGCAATATTTGTATCATTTTAATTTTGAACCCTTTTACTTTTCCATATCTTCATATTGCAGTCATTCAAAGGCACCATCTTTTAAGTAGACTGATCCCCGGTATAAGCTATACTGAAATCCGCAATAAGTCAGTCTGGTAACACCTCTGTTTTTTGTTTGAACGAAATTATTCAAACAGCAAAACTGGCATATAAGAAAATACCTTTTCAAATCAATGTTTTATAAAGTTTCGTTTTTAAGCGTTATGATTTCAAGTTACATTTTTTCAAAAAATGTGGTTAAACTATGAATCAGAATCACTCCGTCATTGGACAACATTTTTTTCATGCCCTTATATAATTTGAAAGGCTGTCTTTTCTATGCAATTCAAATGGATATTCATAACCAAAGGGAGTAATGTATCTATTTATAAAATTATTGGAATGAAGCATAACCTTAATTATACTGATTGCCATGATATACTAGTAGTTATATTTTAACAAATCTCATTTGCACGAAACCTCTGTATCAAAATACTTGAATTAAAATCAAAATTTAGTTCTGGATTATAAATAATTATTTTATTTCCATAGAGATAAAGGAAACAGGACATCAATGTATGGTAAGTAAGATCTGTTATTATTTGAGACGATAGCCGAATATTGTTTCATTGAAATGTATGGAGATAACGAACCATATTCTAGTTTAAAAGTCCATCTTACAATACAAAATGGAAGCAGAGTAAACACGGACCTCCAAAACATAGGAGGTTGAATCAGGTGCCATGGAGGTATTTTGTTACAAATAAGGTAAACCATTGTTACAAATAAGTATATATAAATAAAATCTTGGTTATGTAATGTTATAGTATATTTTAAAGTTTTGGTTATTACAATCAATCACAAAAAATATTTGTTTTGGATTTAACCTTGTAACTTTAGAGTACTCTGTGTACTGCCTCCAAAAATATTATCCCCAAATCCTGAATAAAGTGGGAATTTTATTTATATAATACTAGAAACATTTCTGCGCTTTTTAGGTCACCTGAGTAAACTCAGGTGACCTATTGCTATCCGTTTTCGTCCGTCGTCGACCGTCGTTCGTCGTTCGTCGTCCGTCGTGTGTTAACATTTGAACATTTTCAGCTTCTTCTCTGCAACCACTGAACCAATTTCAACCAAATTTGGCACAAAGCATCTATGGGTGAAGGGGAACAAAAATTGTGAATTTCATGATCCCTGTCCCCCTAGGTCCTGAGGGGTGGGGCCAAAACCACTAAAATTAATGCAATCTTTAAAAATCTTCTTCTTTACTCCTGGACATCAAGCAGTCAAACTGTTTGCATGATTGTAATCAGCATTAAGTCCTTTACCAAAATTGAGAAATTCATGGCACTGGGGTCAAGGGTTCTAGTGCTAGGGCGGGGCTAAATAAGTATATAGTGAAAATGCATTATTTCTTTGGAAATCTTCTTCCCTACTCCTGGGTATTAAATAAACCAACTAAGTACATAGTTATGATGAGCAAGAGTGCCTCTACCAAAATTGTGAATTTTATGGCCCCAGGGTCAGGGGTTCTGGTGTTAGGGCGGGGCTCTATTGATTATATAAAGTGAAAATACATGATTTCTTTGAAAATCTTCTTCTCTGCCCCTGGGTATTAAATATACTAACCAAAGGCATAGTTATGATGAGCATGAGTGCCTCTACCAAAATTGTGAATTTTATGGCCCCGGGGTCAGTGGTTCTGGTGTTAGGGCGGGGCTCTATTGATTATATATAGTGAAAATACATGTACATGATTTCTTTGAAAATCTTCTTCTCTGCCCCTGGGTATTAAATTTACTAACTAAGTGCATAGTTATGATGAGCATGAGTGCCTCTACCAAAATTGTGAATTTTATGGCCCCAGGGTCAAGGGTTCTGGTGTTGGGGGGGGGGGCTCTATTGATTATATATTGAAAATACATGAATTCTTTGAAAATCTTCTACTCTGCTCCTAGGTATTAAATAAACCAACTAAGTGCATAATTATGATGAGCAAGAGTGCCTCAACCAAAATTGTGAATTTTATGGCTCAAGGGTTCTGGTGTTAGGGCGGGGCTCTATAGATTATATATAGTAAAAATACGTGAATTCTTTGAAAATCTTCTTCTCTGCTCCTAGGTATTAAATAAACTAACTAAGTGCATAGTTATGATGAGCAAGAGTGCTTTTACCAAAATTGTGAATTTTATGGCCCCAGGGACAGGGTTTCTGGTGTTCGGGCAAGGCTCTATTGATTATATATTGAAAATACATGAATTCTTTGAAAATCTTCTTCTCTGCTCCTGGAATTAAATAAACTAAGTACATAGTTATGATGAGTAAGAATGCCTCTTTTAAAATTATGAATTTTATGGCCCCAGGGTCAGGGGTTCTGGTGTTAGGGGGCGGGGCTCAATTGATTATATAATGAAAATACATTAAATCTTTGAAATTTTTTTTCTTTGTCTCTGGGTATAAAGCAGATGAACTACCTTTATAGTTATGAAGAGCAAGGGCTCTAATCTTGCAAAATTGTGAATTTCAAAGCCCCAGGGTCAGGGGTGGGGTGGGGGCTCTACTTATATACTGAAAATGAATTTATTTTCGAAATCTGCTCTTTTGTATTTATAAAAACATTTATTTATTTTTTGATATTAAGGGTGCCTTTTTGAAATTTGTGCAATGTGTGGACCTAGGGTCAGGGGTTTATGTCACAGTGTTAGGGGCACTACTGGTTAGTTGGAATGCATTTTTGTTCCCCTACCCTGCATATGGGTATTCAGTAACCAAGCTAAGCAACTGCTAAGTGTATTGTTATGATGATCAATGGTGCCTCTTTCAAAATTGTGAATGTCTTATAGCATCTGGCTTAAAACATGAATCAAATTCAATAACTGGAAAATTGTTGCATAATGCTCAGGTGACCTATAAGGCCCGTGGGCCTCTTGTTATTTGGAAAGAATGTGTTTCATGCTAGGGAGTGAAATAGTATTAATATGGAAATAGATTCTTTACTTTGTATTTCTATTTCGATATAAATGCATATTTTAATATGTTTTCTATATTGTACAAATGGGCATACTAAAAAACTGGAACCTATGACCTAGCCTAACCTCTAAGGTGTCCTGGCCTCTTATTCTAGTCTCTAATTTGGCTCCAAACCAAATTTAGGTCTGGTCCCAAAGGTTGTTTAAGACACACAATATGCCTCTGTAAAAAAGGCTTCAATTTTGACCACACTCAAAAATAATTTTCTTTACAGAATTTGTTTGATTTGATTGATTTTTTAAGTTTTAATGAACAGACATATAATATATTTCTGTTGGTATGTAAATGGACGTTAAAATTGTCACGTACATGTATTGCTACATTTATTGACTGATTTATTTTATTGATTTTATATTAGTAACTTGCAATTCTGAAAAATGTAACATGTACAGCGCATATAGTTTTACATTCTATAATAAAATATCTTAGCTTGATGATTAAGGTTGATATACCCTTTGCTTATGCATAAAAATGTCGCTTGAAAGTTAATCATTTTCCAAAAGAAATGTATGTTATATGTAAAATACAAACATTTATAACATAGTTTCCGGCGCAAACTTTGGACAAGAGTATCGATGTACATTAAGTAAAGTTTTCTTTTTATGAATTCTTGTAATTTTCAAGGCATAAAAAGAGGATTTTTTGCAGTGAAACATTTTAATTATCAATACAGACTTATAAATTGTTTTCATTAATAAAAAAACCCGCATTTCTTATTATGTGGAATATTTTTACAGTCTCATAGAAAACTGTACACATTGTGATATGCATATAACCGAACAAAGAAGATACAGGTTTGCTCTATATTGTAGCATTAAAGTTGAATCCTCTTTAAAAGTTTGAATTTGTCTTTCAGAATTCAATAGATGAATATGATTTAATGGCTGCCTATTTTTGAAGTATGTTGTCATTAATATGGCATATTTTTTAAAATTAGTTTTATGCAGAAAAGCCATAAAAATACTTATAATCAGTGGTTATTTTCCTTTAGATACAGGGTCCACAGTCGTCGCCCAATTATATTTTCGGACATAGTGTGTAAATTGCTTTGAAAATTTATATATACATAAATCATGTGGGCGATATAAGTGCTGTATGTTTTCTGAACGTAAAATCCAATAGAAATTGATGTCCTCGGGAACAATAGAAAAAACGGGAAATACGGGAGTTTCAATAATTCAGGAAGGATGTATTTAAATTGTTTACATCATTTCAATATTTTATATAAATACAGGACAAAATTTATATTGAAACCGTACCTTGTTCTTCTATATGGTAAGACACTAATGGCCTGTTTGATAGGACGCAATTGTTTTATAAAACAAATGTTAATTAACTATCATAAAACTTAACGTTTGTTTTGACAAGTGTAGGTTGGGAAAAGTGTAGCAGGATTTTTTCTAACAAATTATATGTGGCTTAACAAACAATACACATAATTATAAATTTCATCAAGGTGACCGATAAACTTTGATTTTAACTTTGCTGCAGAATTTTTTGTCATACAATATCAAATTAATATTTCAGTATAACGACACAGGAACCAATAATCATAAATGTAATTCAATTTATTTTTTAAGATACAGACTCGTCAGAGATAAAAGTAACAATGAATTTTAAAAGAGTAATAAAATCAGTATGATATAAATACTTTAATATCGTTTAATTATAATAATTTTTTGCTATGGTTTTTTACAGGGTACATCTATCTATTAGTAAAGATTCCTTAGTGACCGTACATGTACTTCATATATCACATTTAAGATAATAAAGACAGTAATGCAAAACTCTACAGTACGGTGTGTGAAGGAAATGATTCATCTGAAAGAAGTCAATAATGAAATTTTACATAGGTTACTACTAGAGATTGTATTTCATTATGCACAATTTTGAAGATTGTTTTGAAGATGCAAATTTAACTTTGAATTTTTTTTTTTTTAAATAATACCAAGAGTGTCAGGAATTAAAAAATAAACAACGTTATTTAGTGAACATGGCGTTATGAATAGCAATAGCTCTGCTGGCATATTTTCCATATGCCAGCAGAGCTATTGCTATTCATAATGCCATGTTCACTAAATAATCGTTGTTTATTACTTATATTTGCATTCTTTGATGTTGTCAAGAATATCAGAGGAAATCCTGGCTTACATAAGGATGTGGCTTGTTGTCTTCAGTAAAGAAAAACACACGGCTTAAAAATTAGTATACCTGATCATTGCACCTTTTCTCTAATAAATCACAAACAATTTATACGGTATTTGCCTCTTTTAAAACACAGTTATCAGATAAAAGCTGTGCCGTCGTCACATTCTCTTAATTTTTGTTTTGATGCAGATGTGACGTCATCGATCAACGTTATTGAAACCCTATAACAAAAATCAATACTGTAATTTAACCTCATGATAAAAAAGAGAATGATTTAATAATCATTATAACTCCAGAATGCTTTTCTATATGATTTTTAAATTTTTTTTCTATTTTTTTAAGAGTTGAAATCGTTCTTGAATTTTGCTTTTAATGAATGTTTTATCACCCAAGTGTGAAGAGTTATCATTCTTTGTACAAATATGCAAAAATACGATAAGAAAAAATAAAAAATATGGCAGTTCTCTTCAATTTTATCGAATGTCGATTCGTTAAATTATTATATGTTTATATGTATATATCATATGCCCTACTAAGATTTCTGTGTGTTTTTAAGGGGGCCGACTATAGTTTCCATTGCGCAATATTTCGCGCATCATACTAAAATGAAGTGCATTAACTGTTTTAATGCAACTTTTTTCGCTTAATTATTAAAATTAAACAAAATTAAGAAATTATAGGTATTCAAATGTAATTTCAATTTGATATAACTGATTTTTTAACCGATTTTGCAATTGATAGGTAGGTTGACGTCGTTGCAGTGGGTTTTTGACGTTATGATGATCTGTGGCTCTTAAAGAAAGGGGTCGTAAAAATATTATTAAAGAAAAAGTAATAAACATATGCTCTTGTAAAAATAAAAATTTGAGAATATTTCAAATATTTTAATTATGTTTTCATGTAAATCTATTTTGTACGTCATATTTTGTAATACTCTATAAAAATAGTAAAATTTACTAATTTTTTGCATTTTGAGATGCCCCCTCTGGTAACAAGACGGTAGAATTTTGTGATTCTTACATATATTGTATAATATAGTACTACTCATCAAATATTATAGTTTGAACAAAATGTATATTGTAGTATTTGTATAATTTTACTTTAAAGTGCTAAAAATTGGCATTTTCCTATATAATCCTATAGTAAACGTACCTGTATTTTGAGATGGTCCCTCAAAAATACCTGGACGGTAGATTTCCCCCAAATTTTGCATGTGCACTGAAGTTAATGTAATATATATATGGCATAAAAATTAAGAGTTTCGCTATTGTAGTTTTCACACAATAAAACTATAGTCGGCCCCCTTAAAAGTTAAAACACAGTTTGCTAAATATCTTTATTGAAGAGCACCACGTGCCCGTCTTCACTTTACTGGAAATATAAAGAGAGACATCTCAAACCCCCATGATTTGCTTGACACCATATTCTAGTGTGTTGAAACGTCACGTTTTATTGAAGCAAACAAAACAGAAGAAAGGGTCAACGCATTTGGAAAAACGGGTATAGTTTGAAGATCTGTAATAATTAAATCATCATCAGAAAATATGAGTCTTGTAAAAGTAACGAAGTAATTGACGATGTTTGCATATAGCTTATAATTTACTTAAGAATATTTACATTTCCAATGTCTTTGTCCGGGATAAAATTACAAATTGTAAATGTATTTTATTTCCACATCAATGTATTGCCGCGGTTCCAAAAAATCACGTGCAGGGCGGGACAAACAGCTAGACAGAAGCAGAGCTTGAAGCACGATGATTGGCGGAATCAAGCATGTAAATAAAAGGAATAACTGTCTTATTTTTTAATTTCCTGACGATGACAGTTATTCCTTAAATAACTTGTTTGATCCCAATTGATGTTCAATTACAAATACATGTAAGTGCTAAAAAATACCAACATTACTAATTCTAGCCTAAATGTCCCGAGTAAAATTACAATTATAGCCAACATTTCATTCATACTATGTTGAAAATTTAGGCCAGGCTTTTTTTTTTCTATGAAATTTTATGCGTTTTAATTCTACTGATTTATAAAACTCAAAAAAATAGCAGCTCGTAAAAAATACCTGGTATGCAAGTATGAAATGTTTGCAAACAGCAAATGTCTTCTAATCATAGAATGAAATAAGTATAGATTAAATGATCAATGAAAAATCAGATTGGTGGTACATGACTATATATTTTTAATATTCACAATTACATATCAACAGAAATATGTCATTTTTCTGATTTATATTTAGAGAAAAATCAGTTAAAAATAAATAGAAAAAAAACAAAACAATGGAATTCCGAAAAAGAAATCATTTTTGAATGAGGCCAAAATCTTTTACAGATGCCAACATTGAGGCCAGGCCAACTTTTAAGGCCAGGCTAAAATTTGGTCTGGTGCCTTAATGAGAGGCAAAAATAGAGATCGGGCCAACTTAGAGGCCAGGCCAGGCAAACAGGGCCTGGCTAGGTTTTAAAGTATACCAGAAAAATATGCTCCAAAATCTACAACAATGAATTTTATTTAATGTTTCAGGACAACAACAAAACAGAAAAATAATAGCACTTCCTTATATAGGTACGTAAGCAAAATTATTGTACCATTAATTTTTAGATGTAATTACATTTACAATTGTACATAAAAAGTAATCCTGCTGGTTTAAATATTTATGGTAAGACATATAGATCGTTTCATTGAAAAAAAAATAAAGTCACAAGTACAAAAAATACTATTTTAAATCGCCATTTAAGATATAATTTTTATTTAATATTTATGTTCTCTTTTAAGAGAAACCTAGATTGACCGATTCGTAAGGATTCCTGGTCTGAGATAAATATTCTACAAATATTTTGATAGTAGAAGAAACATATATGAGATGCTCGAGATTGACGAATATATATCAAAGGACAGTAAAACCGTATCTATATATATCATATAACCTCACTTATATGTTGCTTTGTTTATTTTCCTTCCTTTCTTGTAACGTATTGTATTGTATGTCAATTAAAGCAATACAAGCTGCGTTTTTTTGATACTTTTACTTTGCGGTTAAAGTGAGATGTTATGATACATGTATATGTTTCATTTAAACTGTTATGATTAATTAGACCGAAATAAATCAAGTATTATTTGTTTTACCAGAAAGACATATGTACAATGGAAAGTATAGTAAGATATATGAGAAATCAATGTAGCGGACCTATTTTTATATTCATATAAAGCAGAAGAAAACACTTGATGTAGCCTTCCACTCGACAGTTAGATATATCGACGACGTATTGTCAATTAACAATTCTTACTCCATTATTGATACACTGAATTGACGACGGATTTTTCCGTAATTTCCCGATTATGACAAGGAGCACACGGCGGTGTGACCAGTTGGCAGGGAATGCTTACTCCTCCAAGGCACCTGATCCAACGTCTGATGGTTTGGAGACCCGTGTTTGCTCTGCTCCTGATTTGTATTGTTTTATGACTTTTGATCTTGAATACTGTTCGTTATCCCCATATGTTTCAATTACATGTATTCATCGTTGATATATCTGAATATCGAATTGAAGCAAAGGCTAGTGTTTTCCCTTCTACTGCAGTAGTGTTTAAACAAATTCTGATCCATGATTATGTAAAAAAAAATGTCAGTTTATACAGGGGCAAAAGAAGATCCCATCGTAATTGTAACCCCAAATACAATGCATAATAATGCGCCTTAAAAGAGAGCACATAGAATCTTATAGAAAATTATCACAATCTTATAATGTTAAAGGTTAAAAACACCAAACATGGATTGCATATACATTATTTTGTGTAGATATTTCAGCCGTTGATTAAGATAGGGCTAAAATAGACTTTACCTGAGGCCAGATTTCCATAACTATTTGTGAATAATTTTAATTATGAATAAAAAGGAAATGGAACCCCGGTGTGCAAAATCATAAATGTCGGAATTCGCTAAAAATGGTGGAATAAATTGTTAATTATATTTGTACATTTCATTAAAACCCGACAAATTAAACAATTTAATTAAATCATTTAAATACAAGTCTGTTGTACCTCTCTTATTTAACACAGTATTTACTAACGATATAAAACAAAATTAGGTTTAGTCGTTAATATTTTAAAAATAAATTTCTTTTATCAAGTCTCGTTGCAATAAAACATTATGTTTTTAGAACTCAAAATTTTGGGTTTTACAACTTTTCTTATTTTATACCTTCTCAAAAATTCATAGAACTACATGTATGCAGCATTTTGACTAAAAATCACAGAGCTTAACATAAATACAAATTAAAGTAGCAAAAATATATATTAATTATCAAATATTTCTGAGGAAAACTGATGATATTTCATTGCAGTTTATGAAGAAATTGAACAAAGAAAGAGAACTTTGATACGCTCTTGATAAGGAATTATCCTGTTATGTCCTCTGCAAAGCAAATAAGTTTAACATCGTTCACGTTAACGTCAAATCAATCATTAAAAAAAATTTACGACAATAATTATTAATTTTATACTTGATAAAGTGTTTAATAGTTTAAATCGGAAGAATCTGGTACGAATATTGTACCATAAAGTGTCAACTTCAGGATCAAAATCCCAACAGGAAGGATGCATATACAAGAGCAAATCAAAAGTACACAACCTTAAGAACCATAGAACGTTTAAAGAAACGTATTTGTATTTTAAACGGATTGGTACATTGTAGGTTTGTGCACATATTTTTACCTATATAATTTATTTTGAGGAAATTGTACCAATTTATTTAAAGGCAATTGATTGAGGGAATATAACTTTAACTTCATACGATAAGTGACTATTTTCATCAAATCTATAAGCGGGTTCATATGACACATTGACAAAATATCAAACTTATCTAAATCAAATTTGTGTTAATATCACGAATTGAGTTATAGGTGAGTTCGAATATAAAATATACATATAAGAGTAAAATATGAAATGACAGTGAAATCTACATCAAACAAATTGTTGAATATTTGGTAAACTGTGAGATAAAATTACATACTGTTTGAGGAAATATCTTATTAAACTTCATCTCAGGGTTTTTATTTATATATCTTGTACAGCATACTCTGGGTTGTCTGCCACTAAAATCTGAAATCCCTTCTCTGGATCAGAGGATTCAGTCCCGTCATAAACTAAAACAAGAAAATTCAATCACATCGATTAATTACATGTAGTTACTTCATAAATGTAAAATTAAAGAAAGATATTTTTAAAAAAGAAGAAATAGATCACTTTTACTAACCAATGCAATCAATATTTGTAGATTTTGTTGCCACTTCCGGCGAGGTTGAGATATTTATGGTGTATTTCTCCTTTGGTTGCTCCACACTATTAGTTTCAGGATTATTATTTGATACACAAGAATCAAATATCACTGCTTTTATTTTGAGTAGTCCGAGAACAGTCTCCTTCCGCAGCAAAATGTAGATCCACGGGTCCACTATAGAGTTAGTGACTGCTAATCTCAAAACCAAAAGTTCTACCGAACCATTTGAGTTCATCAAGTGACAGGCATGTGCAAAGATGATACTCTGCAAAAACACGACAAAACAAAATTCTAGACCATTTAATCCGTAACGAATAAGTGGAGATAAAACAGTAATAGATCTTAAAAAAAACCCATCCGTGTAGAGAATATAAAATACGGTCTCCTGGAAAATCAAGAAATGGTGTCAGGACCTGGAAGGAAAAACATCCTTGTTGATCGGTTAAATCCCATATGAGGGTTATGCTTTTTCAGGTTACAATAGCTACATGTACATACTTTATTGTCTTGATTGAAAAAACTGTAAGGTGTAAGTTTTAAGAATGATATGTTTATAAATAAATTAGCTACAATAGATTTATAATACTGTATAAGTGGAAATTTTAGCGAGACGCAAATTTCGCGATTTGTTTAAAGATTAGGGTTTTATTTTTGGCGAAATGTAATTTTAGCAATTTTAAAAAGTTCACTAAAGAAGCTATTAGAAATAAAGCGCAATTAATTTTAGCGATATTCAATTTTAGCGATCTTAGCACCCTCGCTAATAATGCCAAAATTAAAATCTCGCTAAAAATTCTACTGATATGGTAATCAATTGAGCTTTAAATAAATAGCTAAAACAAATTTATAACAGTTATATAACAATCAATTGTACTTATTGATAATGTACCTACGATCAATGGTGCCTAACAAGAGCTGAACACAATGACAATAACGAGAAGAAAAGATACAATAAAGATGTCGTTTTTCTGCCGCCGTTTGGAGCTATGAATGTCTGATTTCATGTTCCTCACAACTGAGACAATGACCGCAATGTTAACTGAAATAGTGACAAGCAGAATGAGAAAACCAAAAACGGAGTAGATGTAGGAATTTATCCTATCCAGAGTATCCATTTCGACAAAGTTAATGAAGCACCATGACTTGGGGTAGTAGTTAAAGCTAGAACCAAGTCCAATCAATTGGAGACCTGCGACAAGTGCCCCTATGGACCAAATTATACCCAGCATGATGTTGGCTCGCCGTCCATTTTTATCCGAGTTGTAGACAAATGGGTATAAAATGGCGACAAATCTGTCAAGGGACATAGCACACACAATCATAGCTGAGGAAATCAAGGTGAATGTGTATACAAAGGAACTGTAGTTGCAAAGCTCCTTCGGAAAAACGTATGTGAAGTCCGATGCATACCAAACCATAACCGATGGATACACTAAGAGAATACCTCCACCGTCTGTCATCGCTAGACCTCCTACAAGGCGATAGAACGGCCGCCATTTGTGCTTCTTTGATGATGTCACCAATACCACGAGAGCAATGATATTTCCAATGACCCCGAACCCAAACTGTAACGCAGGAGGAATGGCCGACTCCCACATACTCTGGTCCGATGTAGAATTCTGTAAAACGGTGTTAGATTTATTGTATTCCATCTTTTCAGACCTTGAATGTTATTCTATTTACTTGATTTTCCTCACTTTCTGCCAGCAATATGTTGTCGAAACCTTAAATTTACATCTAGAATCTGAGCACAATCGAATTAAAATTAAATTTCTTCCTGGTATTTATGCTGATCCTGAAACAACAGACTTATCAATATGACGTCATAATTTTATATGGTCAATATTTATAAAAAATGACAAAGTAGGAAGCCTAATGAAGAAAACATACTTGATGAAAATATTACAAAAAATATTGCTTTCAATGAAAATTAGAATTATAACTAGAAAAGAAACTCGTTGCGAGCAACGAGAGGTCTTCCGTCCAATTCTGAGAAAACAAACCCCGCAAAATCGAGCTGAAAAAGTGATAACACTTTTTATGGAAACAAAAGTGATTGAACTCGCGTCGCCAGCATGAAAATCCAAAGGGGCTTACTATTACGATATTGGGACCACAGCTCTAAATCTACTTGTATATACTTCTGAAACAATACATCTGTCCTAGAAAAATGAAAGGCGGGTCACTATTTATAATTTTGCGTCTAACGCCACGAGTAAATCTTCGCGTCTTTTCTTTGGAATATTCCATAAAAGAGGTGTGATAACTTCAATGGAAAAAACGTTCTTATAGCTAAAATTTCAAGGTGAAGAAAGTATATTGAACACATTTACACATTCAATAACATATATAGATAAGTAACACTTAATCAGTGAAACTGCTATAATTTTTTACTTCTTTAACAACAAAATTTCCTGTTTATCCCCATACTGAACTATCCTGATGAGTTAAACTTTCATGAAAAGGTTGTGTCGCCCTTAAAGACAGTCAAGGAATCAGACAACATTTATGTTCAATAACTTAAATCAGATCTTTGAGACAAAAATGTTAATATAAACTCAATTCTTCTTTTAAAAGATGGTGTTCTTATGGTTGTCTTTCCTATTAGTTTAATATGACTCAAGTGCGCATGAGCAAAACAGTGGATACGTTTAATACTTACTATATACATTGATATTGTTTCTTAAAACTATTATTTGTAAATATGATTTAAGATCTGTTTTTCCGCAAAACAATTGATAGTAGGTATGTATTTCATTTGCACATTTAGTCTTTTCATTTTCTACTTTGAGAACCAGCCAAAACCAATTAAAGAAGACGTTAAAGATGACCATCGATTTAAACTTTTTTTGACACAGAATTGCAACGTAACTACATCGTGTCAATCCCCGTATTCCTTTACATTTTATTTATCCTTATTTTTTTTCGTTTAAGCAAACGCTTGGCAACCTCTGAAAACCCCTATTGCGAAATGTCGGAGTTGACATAGGCAGCCGCCATATTGGACCCGCTTCAGATTTTTAAATGTTAATATCTAGAGTTAGGATTTATCAATGTTTAAACAAATTATATAGTAAGCATTAGAAGAACGGTTTCTATTAACATTCCAAAAATAAATGAAAAATATTGAAAAACAAAAATGTTAGAAAATACGGACTTTTTAAATTCGCTTCCACTAGCGACCGGAAGTACTGACGACACACGAAAAGGTGATTTCACATATCTAAACGTCATCATCTATTATCTCTAACAAGTCTCCAGTTAATATCTTCAACCATTTTCAAAAAAAAGGGGGGACAAAAATCCATTTTAAAATCAGAAAACTGTCAATACCTTGGAACCGAAGGTGAGTATTCCAAATTTTCCTTCTGATGAACAAAGGTCATATAATGACGCATAATTCCTGAAAGTTTCATTGAGAACCATCGAATAGTTTTCGAGAAATCGCCTGCACAAAATTTTGGGGAAAAAAATAAGAATAACTAGATGCGTTCTTGTTGCTAGAGCAACAAGCGGTCTTCCGACCGACTTTTCGTTAGAGATCTAAGCTGCCTCATCCTATTTCAAATTTTTTTTTTGTTTACGTTCATTTACAGCAGTCTCTCAACATATATCATGATTATTACAGGTAAACCCCAAAATATCTTTAAATATTGCTTTTGAAAATCGGCAAAATATTTTATACATGTTATAAAAGTGAGAAAAAGGCATTTGCCATTGAAAAATGACAGAAACAAAGAAAAAAATTGGGAACGCCCACGGCGGGATTCGAACCCCCGACATCGGGACAAAGTTTGGTTCGGTCATATCTTTTCAATATATGCACGCATCAAGACACGGAACACATATTTAGAATTCTCATTAGACACACTATAAACCATGTAAATCCTAAAGAAAATATTGAAAAACAAAAAAGTTGAAAAATGGGACTTTTTGAATTCACTTCCGTTTGCGACCGGAAGTGCCGACGACGAAAAAAAAAGGTCGTTGTTCAAATTGGAGTTCGATGTTCTATTACCTCAGTGAGTTTCACTTTCATATCTTTAGCCGTTCTCGAGAAAACTGCTGGACAAATTGCCTTTTAAAAAAAACAAAAATCCCCCAAAATCGCTAACAAAAGTGAATTTCGAAAAAATGAAAAACACGTCTGGAGATATTCTCATGATGCATCATCCCTGTAAAAATCTTTTAGACCCGTCCACGCACAGCTGAGATATCGCTCTAACTATGAAAAAAAGAAAAATAATAATAACTAGATGCGATCTCGTTGCGAGCAACGAGTAGGTCTTCCGTCCGATTTCTTATGGAGTAAGACCTTTGTTGGGATAATTCTATTGATAGGATATGAAAAAACTTCAGATGTCAAAAAAGGCCCAAGAATAATTCAAAAAATGTTTAGAAACACTAAAAAAATGTTGGATCTTCCAATTTCAATCAACTTCCGGTTCATCTTATTCACTTCCGGTGCGACCGGATGTGCTCTAAACGACTTTCAACTCTACATTAAGCATGTAGTTATCATCCCTGAAAGTTTCAAGGGAAAATTCTCATTTTTAGATAACTTCCGGTTTGAACGAACCATACTTCCGGTGGAAATATTAGGACTCGACGCATTCTTTAAATCTTTATTATGAACAATTACATTAGTCAGAAAATGAAAAAATGAAAAAAATCGTTAAATTTAAACTACTTCCGGTTTACAACGGAAGTGTCGACGGAAAAAATGAAACATGCTACGCACATTTAAAGGTCAAGATATACCATCCCTGAAAGTTTCATGAATTTATATTCAATAATCTCTAAGAAAACGTCCGGACAAAATTTCATTTAAAAAACTGAAAATCGGCCGTAACTCGCGACCGGAAGTGACGTTTTCCGAACGAGAAAAAATGACACCAGTTCTATTAATTTTACATCATTGCTGAAAGTTTCATGAATATCCATCAAGGCGTTTTCGAGAAATCGTCTGCACAAAATCGGTAAGAAGAATAATAGTTGAAAAGAAACAACAGAATAATAAGAAGGTCTTCCGCTGAAGACGGAAGACCTTAATAACTAGATGCGTTCTTGTTGCTGGAGCAACCAGCGGTCTTCCGACCGACTTCTCGTAAGAGTTCTATGCTGCACCATCCCAAGAAATAGGTTTCAGAATGTATTTTTTTTTGTTTCACAGCAGTCACTCAACATACATCATGATGATTACAGGAATTCCTCAAAATATCTCGAAAAATTGCATTTAAAAATCGGCAAAATATTCCATACGTGTTATAAAAAAAGATAAAAGTCATTTGCAACTGAAAAAAGACATAAACAAAGAAAAAATTTTGCAACGCCCACAGCGGGATTTGAACCCCCGACAGTGTTACAAAGTTTAGTTCGGTCATATCTTTTCAATATCTGCACGCATCAAGATACTGATAACATATTTAGAATTCTCATAAGACACTCTATAAACCATGTAAATCCTAAAGAAAAATATTGAAAAACAAAAAAGTTGAGAAATTGGACTTTTTGAATTCACTTCCGTTTGCGACCGGAAGTGCCGACGACGAAAAAATAAAGGTCGTTCCCCATAATGGAGTTCGATGTTCTATCACCTCAGTGAGTTTCACTTTCATATCTTTAGCCGTTCTCGAGAAAACTGCTGGACAAAATGCCTTTTTAAAAATACAAAAATCCCCAAAAATCGCTAATAAAAGTGAATTTTGAAAAAAAGAAAAATACGTCTGGAGATATTTTTACGATGCATCATCCCTGTAAAAATCTGTCAAATCCGTCCACGCACAGCTGAGATATCGCCCTAACTATGAAAAAAAGAAGAAGAAGAATAAAAAACAGACGAATAACAGTAAGGTCTTCCGAAGGAAGTCGGAAGACCTTAATAATAAAAAACAGACGAATAACAATAAGGTCTTCCGAAGGAGGTCGAAAGACCTTAATAATAAGAAACAGTAGAATCACTAGAAGGTCTTCCGTGAAGACGGAACACCTTAATTATCTAAGATCTATTTTTGGAAAACCATGCACCAGTTTTGTATTTTCTGATATTTAAATATGTAGCTAATTAATAAACAAAGTCCATATTAAATGTTTAGCGGCTTTTACGTGACACATTTTCACTCTAACTGAAATTTACACGTCCACAAATCAATAAGAACGCTTAATAATGACGATGGATTATCCAGAAGGTCACTTAATTAATTAACTCCCACCTGTTAAACACCAATCAATCATTTAACTGCAATAACATTCAAAATCTGCGATGGAGAAATATTTAAAGATATGTATGCCGTATTTTTGCACAGCTGAAACCAAACAAAAATTTCTGAAGTATGATAAGCTATCAAAAATGAAGCATTCTCTCAAATTCGACGAAATATTATTCGGTATTAACAAAGTACTGATCAGGAAAAGAACACAATATTCTCATGCATATTTATAAAGGACTGACGTTTATGTTGGATCTGCGCATGTGCGCGGGAAAAGCATCACGAGAATCATCAGGTCGAGGAAACTATTTTGTGTGACGTCTGTTCAGCGAGGAACCAACAAGACTGACAAATCGACCAATCAGCTCAATGAGTTGTATTTAATGCATTTATAGGTTACTACTCATGATCAGTACATAAATACTTCATGTGTTTTTCGAACAGGCTAGTTTTTTTTAAATCGCTCTCAGAAAGACGTGTTACATTTCCCAAGCATTTACACGCTTAATGCATTATGTACATTATCATCTACAAATCCCATGCTAACATTTGCATACAAATGAACAATGCTAAAAATAAGAGTTACCACACTCTAATATACAGGTCCGTTTGTTTACAATTTCCCCGTGCTCTACTGACAGTGAAAAGACAATTTCACGTGACTATATTCCTCGGTACAAAAAGCAACTAACTATGAGGTGTGCTCACGTATTGACATTGTTTACAATGTGTACAACTTCGAAACATACGGCATGCTAACAAGAAAAACTGCATTTGTTTGTTAATGTGAGCATGGGAATTCTCAATTAGTAACTATCCTTCCTATTTTTCTTAAACAGGTTTCAAAGAAAATGTAAATTGGCTTTCCAGCCGTCAATTGAACTCGCACCGTACAATTCCTTAAACCACGTGTTTGTAGTGAAAACGTAGTAGACCATCATGCTTTTCGGCTCATTCACGAGATTGGACCATTGTTTGCTGTGAGCATGCGAGACCACGTGTTCATGAATATTTCAATAAGAGGCGGTTTAATATCCGATTCGGAGAGAAAATAATTTTTACAAAATAATATTTCATAACTTTTAAAAGTGATGGAATGGAATTGTCTTAATTGCAGAAATTACATAACTTATGTAACTTGATGAGACACCACACATATTTATTTCTTTAGCAATAAAACACTAATACGGCATATATATCTTTAAACGAAACTAAAATGCACATAATTAACCACTCTAACACCAAATAAAATATTAATTTCCTGCAGGTTAAGTCATTTTCCATAAGAGATTAAAATTGTTTCTGAACGTGCAATGGATAAAATAGATTTAGTATAAAACGCCGAAAAAGGATTTATTAAAATACAAATATAATTCTTTTTTAATTTCCAAGGAAGAAGAATCATTTTCAAAGTTGGAAGATGATTTGTATAAATATAAGAAAGGAGCACATTAGTTTTGAGCGTTCTTCTTACGTAGACTTACTATCAGATGGTTATATTATTTACACCATGTGCACAATCACCACCAAATTGACAATGCATGGGTGAGTAGCATTTTATATAAACAAACATGTATTTATAGCCAAAAGACTGAAGATTACCCATGTACTTCATCATTTGTTATGGTGTTTTTGTAAAGTCTATTTTCCCATTTCAAACTATATTCTTGCACTATTGGCGCCTTATTCTTGTTTTAGATAAAAATACTAGGCAATGCCTGAATCCACGCTGCATCGTTATGGGTGAAAATTGTGTTTATAGAATTTATATATTTTCTACATTTTATACAAATATCTTCACGAAAATTAAAAAATTAGGTTTATATATCAAAGACAAACTGCTTCTTCAATGATAAAAAGGGTAGAAAATTTCCTATCTTGTTTTCAGTAATCAATGTTGTGGAGATCCATGTTTGATCTGCTCCTATTTTGTATTGTTCTATGGACTTTTGAGCTTGTTATTTGTTATCCCCATATGATTCATATTTCGTATATCAGAAACAATGCAAAAGTTCTTTCCACAAAAGGGAAATGGATCTTCAATTTAATTGCAGTAAACATTGTATCAAATTTACTTAAGATTGCATCGATAGATGGACGAGAAGCCCTTTTGGAAAAAAAAGATTAGACCCTGTGTAAAATCTGGAAAGATTGCGAATTTTTCAAATGTTTTGTTCTAAATAACTGTTCTTACTGTAATTTTGTTATTTTTCCTGAAATAGACGTAACATCTTTTTAATAACCGTGTGGTACATGGTCGGAATAGTTAGTGTAATGTCATCAATATGTTTTCAATGGAAATCTGCCATACCAGGAAGGAATACCGGTCACGTGATTCATCGCTACCAACCAATAGGAATCTCATCGTGCTCGAAGGAGTGTCTGATAAGGAGAAGCTGTGCTTCTGTTAACTATGATTCTATGAATCTTCTTTGTGAGCTTGGTGGCCAGAAGAACAAACATAACCCATTACTTGACGGACATTTCGAACACATCAATAAGATTGCAATGCATAAAAAGGTAATCTACTGAAAGAATTTTTTTCATTCAATCAATTAAAAATTGCAGAAAGCTGGAGAACAATTATTATTGTAAGCTTTAAAAACATAACCTAATTAAATACTTTTTAATAATACAAATATCGAAAGGTTTCTAAAGTTTTACATTATATCGATTGTTATATACATTGTTAAGAAAAGAATACTTCAGGTCTAACTACAAAATGTGTCCTTTATATTGGTAAGATACACACGGGAGTTTGTGACGATGGGCTCTGTGCAGTTGGTCAGAGGTGTACAGTGATAAAACATTCGGACAAATGTGTCCAAACGGGTAAGTTGCGATATTAAATGCCAGTCCCATAAATATTACACTTAAGGTAGAATTTTTCTCACATTTCTTATATTTAAAAATTAATGAAATTTTCACAGAATCAAGAGGACAATATCACTAAGTTATGGTATCAAGGAAATTAAATTTGACCGTTTAATGTTAGAGGCTAGGTCAGGTCAAGGTCATTACCTATTTCCTGGACATTAAGAATAAAAAGTTACTGTTTCCAATCATGCGATCCCTACTCGTAATTCAAAAGATTGAATGTTTTTCTTTTTGCATAAAAAGATACTACCATATAGGGCCTATAAGATGATATTACCAAATTGACATGGATATTTTAAATAAAATGGATGTTTGCTAATCCGAATTTCCTCTACTTTTCTAAAATTTTTAGGATTCATTAGTTATTTTTTTATGCTTCCTATATTTAACTTTTTCTAATTTTCACATATATTAAAGTTGACACATAAAGGTACAAAATGATACAAGAACTAAAAGTTTTGATCGTTTACTAAGAGAGAAATAACACTTTTTGCGGATTTTTGGCTCAAATCTATACTTAGATTTGAAGCATTTAAAAGGCAACATAGTTCTAGTATGTGTGAAAAATCTTATTAATTTGATATATTTTGAAACTTTAGTCCCTTATTATTAATTCAACTTACATTTGAAAATTTTGTCTAGTCTTTGCGTAAAAATCATAACTAAATTCAATGTTCAATAATACTTTTGAGAGGCAGAAAAGAAGATATTTTCATACGCCACTATTCCGCCAAAAATATAGTCCCTCCTAGTTTTCAAACGCAGTTTACCATTTCTATTTAAAGTTGTATAATTGTGATGAGAAAAGAAAAATATGGTCTTTTAAATCTCTTACATCTAAATATATAAGACATATCAACAAATGTACTTTGAATATTCCATCTCGTCAGAAACCAGAGAAGAATCCTACCTTAAAGAGCTTTAATGTTGCAACTTCAAAACAAAGCATTAAAAATGTTTATGGAACTTGTCATTGTTTCTTATGATATCAAAAGTCTATCCACCCTCATAAATTTATGGTTCAAAGTATAAAAAATGCATTTGTATTTAAAAAATTGTTAAGTTAAATTTACCAATTATTTCAAAAATATGTATTGGCCGCCATATCATTTAGTAAAGGAGGCATAAATAATTAAAAGTATACATCAACATTTAAAAAAGTTGTTCATTTCTGTAAATAGTGTCACATCAATTTTGTATTTAAAAAAAAAACCGTTTAAATGCATAATTCTAATGCTGAAAGTTCCGGAAACTAGTTATTGCTCTTGTTAACATTTTTTAAAGATTGGTCATTGATTAAGAAAGAAAATATACATTTTGAAAATACTTTTTCCTAACGATGTTTATCATTACACCTTTTCAAAAGAATTCTTCCAAAGGATATTATTGTATTTGGCGTGAATGTAAATTAATCAAAGTTTCTGCAAAAACTGGACATCACAGAAGGATGGAAATACCTCAAGTTAGCCATTTTTCTAAGACCTGCATTATAAAACACATTATACTTTCTTATACAGAATGTTCACCATTAAACTATGGGGGAGTCACACTACAGGATTCGAGCAGAACAGAAATCGGATCTGAGATCAAAATGGTGTGTGAAAATAAAAGAAATATATCAATACCCATTTCCTTTAGATGTCTACCAAGCGGCAGGTAGGAAAACATGGATCTTTCACTTAACAAATGTAGTAAGTGAACTAACAAGTGGGGTTCAAAAGGATATACATGTAAACGCTTAAAAATATCATGGTCATTTTTATTTGTTCTACTTCTACTTCTTTACTTGTAAGAGGTCTTCGACCCATCACACAAGTTCCATGTCAGACAAGAGGTGCATTTTAAAAGTTACCCTCATGAGATAAAATATATGGGACCTTAAGTTTTATTCATCGCAAATATATATTATATCAATATCTCAGAGGCTAACATTCCAGTTAAATGAGCAAAAACACCCATTATCCTTAATTTGATAATTCTGTATTTTTCCAATCCGTCTTTCTATGTAGAGTGTATTCAAGCGGAGGGATTTCAGATGAGTAACGACAAAATGTCTGACAACTGCTACAAAACAGTGGATCAGGTTCAGACGTATAACACAGCTGCGGAAGGCTGTACAAACTTAACCCGTAAAGGTCATCTGGCTTTTCCTCTGTCACATTCTTCCAAGACTTTTGCATGTAGACTTATTACTTGTAAGTAGATGTAATATCATGTTATTTCGTCCAGTTATAAGGATATAGATTCCACGTATGAAGTAATTAGGTTTGTAATTAATGGCTTCAAAATTAATTTAAAAAATATTGCTATATATACAAGATGTGTTTGTGAAACACTAGGCGCCTGGCGGTTACAAAATTAAAAAAAACTATTCTTAGCATATAACCAGGTAGGTCACAGTCAAGGCCACGAGGTCATTGACCTTGGTGTCATTTGAAAGAACTTAATTAATGGAGTATGCATACTAAATATGAGGTTAATGGTTCAGAAGATATGGTGAAGGTATGAAAAAGCTATTTTTAGCATACAGGTCACAGTTAAGGTCACAAGATCCTGGTTTCATTTGAAAGAAGTTCATTAGTGGAGTATGCATACCAAATATGGAGTCTCTATCTTCAATGGTTTAAAAGTTATGGTGAAGGTTCAAAAAAGCTATTTTTAGTATATAGGTCACAATCAAGGTCACAAGGTCATTGACCATGGTATCATTTAAAAGAGCTTAATTTGTGGAGTATGCATACCAAATATGATGTCTCTATCTGTCATGAATCAAATGTTATGACGAAATTTAAAGTTTGCAGACAAACAAACAGACAGAACAAAACAATATGCGCCCCGGATACATCGATTCGAGCGCGTAAAAATCTTACATATTATTTTTTTCATTGTGAGATATGTCCAACAATAACAAATGAACAAGAAGTTGTTGGAACAAAACACTTAGCAGTCTCAAATCAAAAGTTCTATCAGGAAATACAATCTATCATTAAGTCAAATGCTGACTGACGTTTTTCATAACAATTGATTAAGCCATTAATTACTCTGTATTCACTGCATTGTCGACATTTTTCGTTGTTTCCCGTTTATGACAAGGAGCTCACGGCGTGTTTGACCGGTCGGCTGTGGATTGTATCTCCTCAATGGCATCTGATCCATCCTCCGATGATCTGGAGGTCCGTGTTTGTTCTCCTCATATTTTGTATTGTTTAATGGACCTTTGAGCGTGGATACTGTACATTATATCCATACTTTCATCAATATTTTCACAATATACAAAATGATGAGGTCTTGATTTCATTTTTATCTATTTTAAGCTTTTCCAGGAAAAGATAAGGTACTATGGACCGGTGGTGTATGGATAAACACTCACACAATTGTAACAACATTAAGTCTGGGTAATATCTCCGCCACATCTGTTTCTGGACTGGGAACTTTCATGGGTGCTGGATGCCTTGTCCTCAACTGTACTGATCTAAAAATGACCGCCCAGAACTGTAACACTCGCCTACCATTTGTATGTGAAAAAGATTTTAGTAACATCAACTGACAAAAAAAACAC